>JAGDQP010030005.1:0-22936 GCA_022664845.1 Lepisma saccharinum | reverse complement strand
ACAACGCCAGGCCACACACATCGATAGTGACTCGCCAGAAGCTCCGGGAGCTTGGTTGGGAGGTTCTTATGCATCCACCTTATAGTCCGGACCTGGCACCGAGTGATTACCATCTGTTCCTGTCCATGGCGAACACGTTTGCTGGTGAAAAATTCGCTTCAAGAGAGGCTTGTGAAAATCGACTGTCTCAATTTTTTGCCAATAGGGACAAGGGCTTCTATGAGAGAGGCATCATGATATTACCTTCCAAATTGCAACACGTTATCAAACAAAACGGCGCATATGTGACCTAAATCGGATCATTCTAACTATGGTAAGTCAAGCCTTCAATGCCATGCAAATTACTTCTACTTGACCTTTATTATCTACTTGTTAAGCCAAAAAATGTGTGAATTCAACTAGGTTAGTTAGAGTCGATTTTTTTGCTAGGAAGCCATGTTGGAAGGAAGAAATTACTGAGCGCACATGCAGATATATTTGTTCTTGTATAATAATTTAGAACACTTTGGCTGGTGCAGATATTATAGCAATTAGACGATAATTTTTAATATTATTACTCAAACCGCCTGATTTGGGAATGAGTCAGATAGCAGCAAGTTTCCACTTAGTAGGGAAGTGAATTATTGAAAATTGCTTGTGGATATTTAAGTATCTGGGAGCAACCCTTGATAATACAGAGAGGCACTTTGTCAGGCCATGAGATGTCCGTGGTTTCAGTTTTTCTCTGGCTTTTTCTACGTCTTGCAGTTCAGCGTGTTTGAGGGATAATTGTTCTAAAAGTTCAGAACTATTGGGTTGTGCAAAAGTATTAAGGTTCTATTTTGACACATTGTGTGTCACCTGAAAGCTTTTCATGAATGCTTTTGCAATATCTTTTTCGTCCTTTAGTAGTTGACCCTCGTAATTTAGTACATTGCATTCCGATTTGCGTCCTTAATTTTGTTATATCTAGATATGTTCAGAAGATTTTGGATCGGTTAAAATGTTATTTTGACAGTTATGCAAATATGTTTTATAGGCGGAGGTTATCTCTTTTTTCGTGAGAGCACGTATTTTGTTAAATTTATCGTAATGGTACGTAGCATCCCCAATCGATTGTTTCCATTTTTACGGTGTTATGCTTTTCTCCTGATCAGTTTAATTATTTAAGTTGAAAACCAGACAGGATAATTTGATTTCGATCTCTTTCGCGGTATAGATTTATCAAAAATAGCATATAGAAAGAATCGACGGCTTCATCGACAGTCAAGCTATTAGATACGCTATCCGAATTAACTGATTTAATATCGTGATATTGTGGCTTTGGAGAAGTTGTAATCCATTTTTTAGATTTTGTTGAGTTTTTTATTCGCTTGATGTACAGAAATTATAAAGCAGGATGATAAACATTCTCAGGAACGATTGAATCATAAGGATAAAATGAATTTTATGGGCGGTAACAGCACTATCGATTACACCCTTCCCGATAATGTTACTTGTATATGTGTTGTATCTATATATCTTACCTGCATCTCCTATTTCAGTATATCAAGGTTATTTTGATTTTATATATAGTGTTGTACCACCTGAAAGCAGCATTCTCCTAATAGGCGACTGTAACATCTCAGACATGAGAGAAACCGAATTTGATTTCCTTAGTTCAACATCAATATGCCATGAATTATATTATTTGATCAATTTGTTTAACTTAAAATCTCTTAATGATGTCAGGAACACATGGTAAACTTTTAGATTTAGTACTTTCCAACATTGTCAATATTCTTGTAATGCGTGAACATGACTCAATCATAAGGGGCTTCCCCATCTATCACATCTCCATTAAGTACAACGAAATATCGATGTCCAAGGTTACTGAAATCTCTCTTCCCTGCCGACAGATTTGCAATACATTTGTATACTACAAACTCTAATATTCATCTTCCTAACAGGAGTGACTGGCGGTTCATCATAATTACAACTGACTGTGAGAAATGAAATATAAACTCAAAACATGACTAACCTCCTATTTCTAATTCAGTTTTTACAGTGTACATCCAGCATGTGATGTCAGCCTTTCGTTGCATAAAATCATGTACTAATATTATATGACCACTTTTCTAAATGTGGCCAGCAGTTCGGCGATCTTTGGCGTCAAATGTGACATAAGAATAGATCCGAAAGAGTTCGTTTGCTTTGCGCAATTAATAAAGTTAACCTAACCTATTATTATCTAATACAGCAGAAATTAGACTGCATTAAACTTTTGTAACCCAAGATAATCCGAATCAGAAGTGCAAAACATAAAACAATCAGCAAGATTGTCAAAATCGTGATTATTCTAATCCGGATAGAACTTGTGGTATAAATAAGATATACTTTCCACCGTATATTAAAGTATGGATGGAAATTGATGAACATTTATTTTTATGATATTAAGTGTAATCATAAAGCAAACTAATAAAGTTCTATAGGATTTTGAGTCTGCAAAGAGAAACGCGATAACTTGAAGTAAGATGTACCTGCAAAATTAAAAGTAATCTCTATCATGAGCAATGAATGACCTGTCTCCAACGCTTGAGCAGACTGGCGGTAAAACTCAGCGCGACGAACCATAGAAGTCATCCATTGCGTGCATCGCCTCGTCGAGAGTTTCGAAACGTCGTCCTCGCAGATGGCTTTCTAACGAATAAAACAAATGACTAACCCGAATGTGCAATGTTAGGAGAATTTCAGGATGCATTAGTGTTTCCCAATAAATTTGGTAATGGTGTCAAGGGTGATCATAATAACATATTGCTTCGCGTTGTGCTGTAACAGTTCTGCGGTTCAGAAGTACTAGTTTCAAGGTTTTCAGTTTTTCATGTACACGATCGAAATACTGCGAATAGACTGTATTGATTGTCTGGCCAGTTGGCAGCAGTTCGCGATGCATGATACCCCGAGCAGTCCACGAAACAGAGCAGAATCTTTTATTTATGTGGTGCAGATTTTGGTTGTTTGGGAGTATGTTCATTTTGTGTCAACCAATAAGGACAGCGCTGTAGAGTAACGTGAAGAACATACTCTTTTCATTCAAGGTCAGCAGTCTGTCCAGAAATTGATCCTTTCCCTGACGAGACAACAAAAACCCACAGATAATGTCTTGTGTCCTTTTCTGAGCCGCAGTCAACTCATGTGGGACCCATCGGCCCACTTTATACCTTTCTGATAGAGGTATGGTTGCCGCACTGCAATTGGATGCTTCTCCCAGTACATCACATGTTCTGGCATTATATGCCTCAATCGGCGCCTTTAATGTCTCGTTGTTCTGTACGTGGTGCATGCTGGAGGAATTAAATTTATTAAACCACCGTTGAACTGTCCGCTGATCCAGAACATCCGACACCATCTGCACTGGCTTTCGTTCCCAGTTTAAACTTACGCAACATGCAGGTCACCATAACGCTGTTCGGGGTTCCAATGTTTGACTTGCTCCCACAGACGTTTCCATTTAATTGTGGTGACAGCTACCACCCGGCTACAGAGAAAACACTAAAACTCCCCCTTTCTCTTATCTGTCTCACCTCTGAACAAACTGTGTGGGGATAGCATGTAGTTCCATCACATTAAAATCCGACAGACTTTTTTGGTTTCCTTTATACGATGAACAGTGGGAAAATGTTCTGGGAAATTAAATATTTTAGTCCTCTATTGACCATCTTGATGGAGATTTCTGCAAGCAAATCCATAGATGTTTACGAACCTAAGGCTTTGATTGATATTTCCCTATCCTTGCCCTCGTAAGAGTACTTGCTTAGGTTTGCTTTCAACATCTGATAGGCTTATGTTGATAGCTTCCTTTTCAGCCGAAGGAAAAGAAAGTTTGAAGGAAAATTAGTCTCTTTATTCGAAGGCTGTGGGCACTGAGAGACTGAGGTGAGAGATCTTATAAACATCAGTTAAACGAAGAAATAAATAAACATATAACTTGAATACTATAGTTTAATAAAGAGAGAAAGTTAAGAGGTTTGTCCGTGAATGGTTGAATGTTGCGTTTTATGAAAGGAGAGATATTTCACAAGAGCAAAGGCATAGGGAAGCAAACACGCAGACATGAATATACAAAGGAAGAAGTAAAGAGAATGTATGCGCGAGAGAGAAAAAAGAGAGCAGGAGGAAACTAGACGAAGAAAGGACAAAATCAAAGCAGAAACTCGCAGCAGTTGCCCTGACTTAACAATCACACAGGCGGTCTCAAAAACAAACAAAAGGCCGCAGCAGGGTTGTTATTCTTCCCCCAAAGAGACCTAAGACAGAATATAACGTTGATGACAGGTCGCTTTAATGAGAGGCCACAAAATATATGAACCGAGCTAAAATCACCTTCCTTTTTCCGGCGACAAACACTGTCTGTTAGGAGGCAAAAATGAGGAAAAGCACACTTACTCTTCTCTATTCATATTGCATACGTGTATAAATATATGGGTTTTATTCCTTCATATTTGTTTTCGTTTTATATAGTTTATTTTATTTTAATGCATCACAAAGAGGAGCCAAAGTTTTTGTTTTCCTTCAATGCTGCGTATTCAAGCAATCATCACTAATGTCTGATTACTTATATCAGTAATAATAAAGCAGAAAAAGTCATCTGTTTACAGAGCACTATCATTTAGCTCTCTCTCTCTCTCTCCCTCCCTCACACACGCACACATACCACCCCTACACTTGCAATTCTAAGTTATTTAGGATGCAAATAAAATCACGTAAAAGGCATTTACAATTCAATAATTGAAACAAAATACAAATGTTCAATGCTACAGTTACGTGCTCTAATTCTTTGCTTCAACATTCTACATACATCCAATAATAAGTTTTGGCAATGTCCAAATTCCTAATGTAACATTGGTCCTATAACAACTGAATCGCTTATTTCAAAATATATTTGAGGCACTTAAAGTGTAATTTTACACAGGAGAATATAAACTCTCTTACAGAAAAAAAACTAGTAATGCATTCCATTCTGCCCATATAAATTTACAGGTAAAACAATATGATTTTTATAGTATTTTATATTTACTGCATCGCATAACTAAAATTATATACAATATTTTATACACTAAAATTTAATAATTGTCCTGTTTCGGATTAAATATATTACGCTTTCTTCATTGTTCATAAACAACGCGGTACAAGAGAACTTGCAAACAAATCAAAGCAAACCATTTTTTTAAAAAAAATATATATATTTTCAGTAAGTCAAAAATAGTTTCACATTAAACTCCGCAAAATACATAACACTAGTTGTTCGCTTTAGCTCTGTGAAAAGTATTTCAATTGGAAGATATTATGAAATAAAAAATCTATACATAGAGGGTAATGGATGAAAACTAAGACAAATTCATCTTTTGTAGTATAAAAAAATTGAGTTGAGCGAGTAACTGATAATTCATGTAATTTTTTAGAAACTCATATTTATCTCCTTACAGTCGAAACGATTCATGAAGTGTGGTTGAAGCCCCAAGAGTATTGCACAGCATTAGCTAGTCAAGTCTGGTTGGGTTTGACACAATCATTTCTTCGTCAAGCTTGAATACATATTGAATAATAGAGTCTAGTTACGATGGAAATGATGTTTTGACATTCTAATACAGTTAAAGCCTTATGGTCGAGTAAAACTAGAGGTGAAACGCAAACAAATTGCAACAGTAAGTCTGACGGCTGTTTCCTTATTAAAAAGCGTGATAAAAAGGATGGGATAAAGTTTACTAACTTCACTGTAGTAGTAAGGCACAATGTTGCAAAATGGCCGCCATAAAGAAATACTCGGGTAAAATTGATCGAAATTATAACCCAACAACAAACAAATTGCAACAAAAACTATAACGACTATTTCGTTGTGAAAATGTGTGATAAAACAACGGGAAAAAGTTTACCAACGCTACTATAGAAATAACGCCGTTATCTTAGAAAATGGCTGCCATAAATCCAGTAAAAATAGTCGAAATTTTAAATAAGTCCAAGCATAAATTCTGACAACTGTTTCGTTATGAGAAAGGGTGATAAAACGATGGAATAAAGTTTTAAAAAGCCACTGTAGTAATAAGGCCACCTCTTGGGAAATGGCTGGCGTAAAGAAATACTCTGGTAAAAATAATCGGTATTATAACCCAATCGCAAACAAATAGCAAATGAAAGTATGACAAGTGTTTCCTTATGGAAAAAAGTGTGATAAAAACGATGGAATAGTTTACCAACGCCACTGTAGGTATAAGACCACCTCTTGGAAAATATCCGCCATAGGACGTAGCAGTTACTATTTTATCGTTTTACACTTTGTGAGGTCAATCTTTTACTGGGATGGAAAGAGCTAAGCTCAATTGCTCATTTCCATAGGTTGCGTATCTTAAACGTGATCAATTGAAATGTAAGAAATGAAAATAGTTTTCGGCCTAAGTAATTTGATGTATATTTTTTTTTCTGCCAAACATCGGCACGGTAGCTATTGCGGGACTTGAACGGGGAAGATTATTTAAGAGAACAGTATGATTTCCGGAGTAGAGGTAGAAGGTGGCCTCAATCAATTTTTGATATGTTGTAGAGCTATCTAATCGTCGAAAGTGCATATAATCTTCTCCGGAAAATCAACAACTTACTATTTTCCGCATTTACGCGCATAGAAATCTTATGAGAGTGGACAATTTGCCCGGATTTCTGGTTCAGGGGAGGGAGATGATCTCAATATGTTCTTCATATGTTGTAGAACTAATTAAGCTTTGTTAAAAGACCTTATAATATTTTCCGGAAAACATCGGGAACTTACTGCTTTCGGCACTTCTGCGCTTGGATATCTCTTGAGAGGGCACAGACAGATTGTCATGATTTCTGGCTAAGGGGTAGAGGTGACCTAAAATATCTTTTAACATGTTGTTGAGCTAACTAGGCTCCATCGAGAGAGCTTACAGGTGTTTCCTGAAAACCGGCAATTTACTGTTTTCGGCAGTTATGCACATAGAAGTCTTATTTTTATTTTCCTTGATTCGTTCATTATGGCGGTTTTATCACTACGGTGGCGTTTCTAAACTTTATTTTATCTTTTTTATCACCCTTTTCTCACATAGAACCAGTTGTCAGACTTTATTTGCGGTTTAGTTGAAATTTTGCTTTATGGTGACAATTTTCCAAGATGACGACGACCTTCTGCCAACGTTCTGGATGGCCATGGACTCCATCGCGGTAGAACTTGGTGGGCCGTGAAGCGAAGAAGGTATCAAGTGCATTTTGCACCTCTACCATTGATTTGAACTGGCGTTCTCTAAGGTGATTGTCCAAGGAATGGAACAGGTGAAAATTGGACGGTGCAATGTCCGGGGAGTATGGCGGATGCAATAGTGTTTCCCATCCAAGGCGTAGAATGGTGTCCACGTGGGCTTAGCGTTGTCCTGTAACAGAAGGACCCCTTTGCGATTCAGAAGTGCTGGCTCCAGAGTTTTGAGTTTTTTTCTTGAAAACGGCTCAACTGCTGACAATACACAATTGCATTGATTCTCTGACCAGCTGGTAGCAGTTCCCGATGCACGATGCCGCAAGCAATCGACCAGACACACAGGAGGACCTTCTTCTGGTGCAGTGCTGGTTTCGGCTGTTTTGGAACCCGTTCATGGGATGCTAACCAATGATGACGGCGCCGTGGAGCTTCGTACAGGACCCACTTCTCATCACATGTCAACACCCTGTCCAGAAATCACTCCTTCCTCAGACGAGACAGCAAAGAAACACAGGTGTCTGCTCGCGTTGCCTTCTGGCCCGGAGTCAAATCATGTGGGACCCATCGACCCAACTTGTAGTGCTTCCCAAGTTGATGGAGGTGCTGCCGAATGGTTTCTCCACTCACACTGAACTTTAGTTCCAGTTCCTCACATGTCTGGCCACTGTTTGCCTCAATTGCTGCCTGAAGATCTTCATTTGGTACCTGTGTTGGTCTTCCTGCACGTGTTGCGTCTTCGAGTGTTTCGTCACCGTCCTTAAACTTGGTAAACCACCGCTGCACTGTCCGCGTAGTCACGACACCCTCACCAAAGGCCTGGCATATCTTCCGACCCGCTGCAGCTGCGTTTGACCCCAGTTTGAACTCGTACAGCATACACGCCCTCATGACGCTCTGTGGAGGTACCATGTTTACTCTGGTTTTCCGTACGTTCACAGTGTAACTGAACTGCCACAACCAGGTAGTATGTTGGCTATACCCACACCAACAACTGACCTTCGCCTGATCTCCATTCGCATTCAACTCACGGAGTGAGGGCCAATTGAACACAAACCTCCACAAAAAGCGGCAAAACTTTCTTCGTTCCCTTTATATAATTTTGTGAATAATGTTGTTACTTTTTGATCAGCAAACATATTTGTAAACAATAGCTTTTTTGCCTAGATTCGTGACATAGTATTGTGTAGAGTCCTATATTTTTATGCAAATAATATCAAAATAAATTCCTCTGTTTTGTTCTGTTTCCCTATGTTATTTAATCTCCTCCTCTCTTCTTTCAATTCCTCTTGAAATTTAGATCGTTTTCTCTCTGTCTACACATTTTGTTTTAATTCACGAAATATTTTTCAAGTGGTTCATCTTACTTTTTTACATTTTAGGTATTATTCGAGAATGCTTGTCTTCAGATATTCATTTAAAAAATATCTCCTTCAACGTTTTCTCATGCTCAAAGATTTTACGTCTTGAAATTTGTGTATTACTCAGAGATTTTATCCTTCGGAGCACATACGGTACAGAACACTAAAAAAGGTAAAAAGTAAACAAAATTTCAAAAAAAAGAAAGTTTACAGTTCAGTACGTCAGAAAGATTCTCCCAACATTTAGATTTTAGAAGCTGTATACTGGCAATCCATGTTACCAAAATTCATTACAAGTTTTCGTAATCCTAACACACAAGTATGTCTACTTGATGGTATCTCTGAACATATCTAAGCAAGATAGTGTTATGGACGCAGTCAGACCGTGCTTTAAAATGTGAACTTGTAGTTCACAAAGTATTGGAAAGAAAATAAAAGAGCATTCGTTCTGCTTCGAAGTTTAGTTTCGCTACACAAGCTCTCCCAGACATTTCAAGAGACTTTTCTTTCCTTCCATCATATCTCTCTCTCATTCATTTTCTCTCCCAGTCAGTTTTTAAAAAGTTTCCTTTAATCAATAATAGCCCAGTTCAAATTTAAAATTTGCTTTCAAAATGCACTGGTCGTAATCAAGATGCTTCTGTTTTCGATGTCCTTTTCTTGTCGATTTTTCTTTATTGTAGAGGCACCTCTTAATGAAAGTGACTCAGTCCCCACTAACTTCACAGATTATACCCTCCAAAATACTCTTTCTCAAACTTTATGGAAAAGAATCCGATATGATTTAAGAAATCCCTTCAAAATCTAGATTTTTTAAAAAAGAATTTGCAACTCTTTTCATTCTTTGCAGAATTATTCCATTCTTTTCATGCATTTAATTCGTTCTGACCATTCTGCTTCTTTTTGCGTTTTCCTACACCGACATTAGTTATGTCAATATTCGAAATAACTAATTTCGAATTTCAACATTTCAAAAAGTATCACCGATTTTTACTTAACTACCTTGTTGTAAATACACGTTAATTTTTTTTCTTAAATTTTGTGCGAGAAGATTTTGAACAAACCCATGGTGACTTTTATATCCTGAAAAGAATACATAAACATCTTCGAACGGTAAAACATATGAAGATTTCTGAATGTTGTAAGTGTTTTGCCACAAAGAAGTTCAAATTTGATATCTGCATCACACATAAAAATACTTTGCAATATTCTCCTTACATCAGAATTTCTTCACCGCCCATGCTTTGACTAACAGTAAATTAGAAATTAGTTCTCTGTGTTGAAAGTTCCTTACAATATTTTTCTTCAAATTGTTTCCCACATGTTTTCAACTAAAATTAACATACCGCAAAAGTATAGCAGTTATCTTTTTTGGCTAACATCCTCTGTTGAGTTTACATTTACAGAAAATTTGTCTTACTGCTTTGCATTCTAACAATGTACGGGCCTAGACGCAAAAATACAGCCCATTTAGTTTTAAGACTACAGTAACTGGAAACCTTAACCCTCCAGAAGAACTCACAATATTGCACCCCGGTATTCTTGAGTTTCCCTTATCAATACTAATAACTGCGACGCATTAAGTAGCTCTACGACCTGTCCCAGTATCTAATGGGCCTGTATGCAAAATTTGGTGTTAATTAGTCGACGTGTGTAGATTTGTATAAGTAAAGGCTGATTTACTCATATAAGAATGTGCACCGGCCGTTCTATTGTGTTCACATGCGTTGTAATGTCTTTCCAAACCTTACATTTCACTAAATTGTTATGATAGGCTTTATGTTGAAGATTATAAAGGTATTCCTGCTCTTCCACCAATAACATTAGTTGTTCTTTGAATTTTGCACGTCCTCAAGGCTGACGCACGAGCTTCAGTGTGGGAATGCATACCTATTGTGATCAACTTGAGGGAAATTCCATCGCTCTGACAAAACCCGAATATCGTTGGAGTTCCACAAAGGCGCCATAGTATGTTCACACATATAGTACTGTAGAGTAACCATGCTGTGATTATGTTTCACCGTAATCTAGGAAAACAACTTTCACAACGAAAGGGACACAGTCGGCGCACGGTCTGTGCACAGTAGGGTAGGCCGAAGAAACACTGTTTTTAAATCGCTATACGGCTAGTGCTCAAAAGGTGAAGTTGGTGGCCTAATTGACTAACAATCCAGCTCTGTTGGACAATATCTTTAATTTGCGGACTTAGATTTCGAATTTTTAAGTAAGATTACTAAAGATAAGATTTTATTTCTGGTGTTTCCGAAAGTATTAAGGAATGATTATGTTGTCAAGAACACAAGGCAAAGCTCTGATATTGCTAGTAGTTTTCTGTTGACGTGCCTGACCTCTTGTTAAAGGTGTCCTTCATTCACAACAAACCATTAAAATGCTTAATAAAATTTCTGCATTTTTTGCTAACAGTAAACCACCGGAAATGCGCCTCAATCTTTACTGAAAATTTCAATCATTCAAAAGGGATTGAAGCTTCTAGTTCGTCCACGCATTAACTATCCTGCACGCTGTAGCGCAACCTGTATCACGCTACTACCTGTACGATTTTCCTTCGTAGCGCAACTTAAACCCTTAGATGCCGGCTAGGGAACCTTCATATTTGCGGCCTTGGCCACCGTCCTATTTACCATAGAACAATAAGTGACACCTCGTGTGAAACCATATGGAACACACATTCCAAGTAGGTAACATTTACGCCCATCGTTCTCAATCTGGAGAAGACAACGACGAAGAATGCACGAAATTTGGCTATTAACTGTATTTTTTAGAAATCGTGGGAAGGTAGCAACACTGGCATTTACCCTACGCTGACAAATTCGCCAACGGGTACGAGCAGTTCCTGTCAAACATATCCAGCAACCACAAAGATGGGTGCAACAGAAGGTGATAAAACATTAGATTGAAACATAATTCTTGCGGAACATTCTATATTAGGTACGGTAGTTAAAGATAAATATAAGCCCCCCACTTTGGAAAAAGGGGACCAATCACTGTACTAAAACTCGTATCATAGCGTCATGAATGAGAGCTTATGGAAGTTAATTTTGACCAGCGTTTAAAAAAGGTGCTTTATAAGTTTTGAAAGTGAGGCAATATGCACACTACGCATATAAGCTATTGTGTGTTAGGCTGTATAAAAAATTTGAGTAATTTTATTTAGAATTTAAATCACAAACAGGACTAATACTTTGCATAATAACCTAGTTATTCTGCATCCCAAATTTGGAACTACTGAGCGTATCCTTTTCCACATACAGATAAGGAAACATTAGTGGCCACTTTAAGAAGTCTGTTAACTGATTAAGAGTGGTGCGGGAACGATAGTATCTATTATATCTGGAACGTATTCGTTTAAAAGAGCTTAATGTTATTTACAGCCGGCGGTTTTGTAGTAGTAATTTTCTGACAAATACAGTTTTGGCTGCTGAGGGCACGAATTTCCATAGGATTACTTCCACCAGCTTTACGAGCTCTTGTCTAGAGAATTCCTGTCACTGATAGCAATCTCTCATTCTTCCTGTCGTCAGTTGGTATTGCCAACAGTATACTTTCAGAATTACTATAAAACACATTTCTTGAAATCACATTATGCACTATATCTCTGTATTAATTTTTAAAAAATCTAGTAAGGCGAATAGCTAAGAAGATATGTCTCGAGCTATCTTATTACAATGGAGCATACACAATTTTTAACATCAATCTCTTGCTGTTAAACTCGAGTCGAACATAAACCTTCACAACCAATTCCGACAAAGTTTTAAGTCCTCTAGGTGGACTTCCCTTGGAAAAGTAAAAATGAAGCAGGCTTCATGATGTTGTAAACCAGTGCACATGGATCAGCTGTTCTGGTTTCTTCTTTTCTGTCTTATTCAGCATTTGCCGTCATTATCGTTCTAGTAAGTTCTAATAGTTTTTTAGTTGAAATGAGATCTTTCACAGTTATACTAGGTATTTCTGAATATAATCGGCATACGCGCGTTTCACTAAATGGTACAAAGGCAGCTCGACGAAGTACAAAAGACAAATGCGCCATTGGTAAAGACGCCGCCACTTCTTTCTCGATGTGTCGACTACCCGCTGATTTTAATCCTGTGTTAGCATGGACTTCAGCACTGTGACGATCTGCAGTGATGGTTTCACCTCGCCTGACAAAACATGATGGATCACTCACTCCCACCATACCAGTAACAACACCTTCCGTGGGTGGAGAGGTGGTTTAGGACATAGGAGATCCATTTTTCATCTGAATTGACAATCCGATGCAGGAAACTTTTCGGTTTATACCTTACACTCAGAGAACTTCACACTGGAGAGCGATTTTTTTGGCTGGTATCAACTCATATGGCAACAATGAGTACAGTTTTTCACCTTACTGATCGCACGTAGGCCTCGACTGACAGTTTATAGTGTATCCCTAACTCGTCTGCAATGGCACGAACACTTTTCCGTGGGTCCGCTTCCACGGTGTTTCTGAACAGCTCATCGGAACATAATGTTGGTCGGTGCGCACGGGGCTTATTTTGCAATGTTGCATCACTGGAACAAAATTTGACAAACCAACAGCAACTGGAGAGTTCATTCGCTATTACTATCCTAAATGCGCTGTTAGGCTTGCTGTGCAAAATGCTCAAGTTTTAACTCAAAAAGAAAAATAACTTGCAATTATGTGTTCTCCATAGTACACTTTCATACGATCCTGTTGAACAACATACAGCCTCTTGACTACGCGTAACCATTTTAATGGAAAAGTTGTTATAGAAGCTTTGTTTATGAGCCTGCAAAGTGTGAGACACCAAAGAACGTTCCTTTGATCTGAAAACGAAATATTCCAATCCGTTCCGATGTATGAACAAAACTTCATGATCTTTGGAAGTTTTCTCCTTCTATCGATGCCTCTTTCTCGTTTCATTTCCAAGAACAGTTAAATAACATTGTTCAGTTCCAAGAAACGGAGATGTTTACGCTGGAGACCAATCGAACTACGTAAAGTTATTCCAATATTATTCCAAAGTTATTTTTTGTAATTCATTTAATGACTTGGCAATTTACCTATCTTCTTTCGAGAGTCTCCCGCATCGAGAAATTTTAGTTACTATGTCCATAATCCTGCAATTTAGTTTTTCAGTGAATAAAAAGATTTTCATTAGATTGTATCTACATGTATAAAATGTATCGACTACTTTATTTTTAAGAATTCCATGGTGTTATTTAAAGTGAGTTGGTTCAGAAAATTTCAAATATAGGATTTGATACATATGATTTAAAGATTGTTGCTAGGTACATGATTTTGTATTCCTCCCAGCACTTTCAGACAGATAGTTCAGGATAGTGATCATCGTTCTGAAATATTAATTTTCGTGTGATTGTGAAAAGACATTTGTCTTCTACTAAACCATACACGAATGCGACCGTTAATTAAGATATTCACCATAGACTCATACAGCATGCAGTATAACACGAATATCATTGGGTTTACCTGCTTCAGGATCATGTTTTGAGCTTGGTTTACAAGCTTGGTTTACAACTTATAATCTAGACCTGGCTGGGGCTGACGAAGGTCACGCCAATTTATTATTACTCTTATAATAATAGTCCTAAATGTTAAGGATTGAATATCCAAAGTCTTTCAGGAATCTGTACAAAATTTGTTTATTCATTTTTCAAGGTTTCCTGTAAACAACCAGTGTGTATTACAGTGGACGACTTCAGAACTAATTACCTTTAACAACTAATGGGTTTATTACGAGCTTTGCTGAAGTCTTCTGTATTTATCTTGTTTTCTATAACACATGGAAATGTTATATAGCTTGGTGTCACTTTAACTAAGTACAGTGACTTACGAAGAAGAAAAGTAATAATCAATAATAACTAGCAGTATCTGGCTTTTGCGATTTAACAAAACTGAGTTGAGCTAATAATTATCATGTATTGAAGTGATACGAAGAGAGTTCACAAACCACTTAGCTGAAGAAGTCACAAGTAAACACGTAATCTACTTCAGCATGTAGAAGTTATGGAAATCTCATACCCATGGAAACTTTAAATGAAGTAAAAATTTATTTTAGGTGAAATATTTACTGTAGTCTCCTCTAACACAAATTTCCTTGAAATCGAAATACTTATTATTCTCACGTATTAACAGATTTGAAGAGTACAGGGAAAGAAGAAGGGATGTTCATTTTTTAATGAAAATCATTTTCACTCTTAACAAATACTACCAAATGGCAGCTAACAATTCAGAAAGTTTCAAGGCAAAATCGCAAATAATCACTAAGTTATAGCAGTTATGAGAATCTGAATACATGGCGTAAATGAAAGAGTTACACTTTAAAATGCGTTTTACGAGAAACCGCCTTTCATGGACGTACTCCCTTCTTTCCCTGTACTATTGTGGCGAAATAGGATTACGTCTTACCCACCCTATCCTAGATTTTGCTTCACCTTAAGTTTTGACCCACGATTGGAGCGAGACTCCTAGTTTGAGTAACGTTAAAATACAAGAGAAATAGTATAAAGCCTGTTGAAAGAATGTTTGTCGATTCCCTGCTTAGCAACGTCGAAATTCGGAAATATGACAGCAACTTAGCAAGGTCAGTTGTTAGCTGTCAAGGAAGCTTGTCATGAATGTGGTAGAGATTAAATATGAAAAGTCCTGTTTTACGCAATTCAGGAAGGATGAGTATGGACAAGCAGAGGAAGACAATATCATAGGACGGGCTAGATTAGATCAAAACAGACATTCTCAAGGAGAGTTTGTGGTCAAGTGATGCGTAGTAACAGTTACTCAACACCCCAAAACATCCTCTCCTCAATTCCTATCTTTTTTACCAAATATGGCATCGTGTGATATTTGCGGAAAGGCTACGTGTTCATGGTGAAACGTCGAGATTGTGGAAGTAAGCCTTCCGGGGCGTTAACGCGAGGCCCCCTATATAAGGTCTAAGGTCGTGAATTTTATAAGGAATATCACCCCAGGAGACGGAGAGTGAGTTGTTAGTCGACATCTATACGTGAACTTAGAATTCTCAACTAATCTATCAGGTTAGTAAAGTTTATCTTAGAACTTAGAATTTCCAGTAGATGAAACACACTTTATCCCCAGAGTTGTAACATGTCCTATTTTCATGTTTTCGTGCAACCATCCAAGGTCTTCTTCAGGAAGAAGTTGAAACTTCGATATTAGATAATTAATTGAACCAGTTGCATTGTAAATGAAATTCAGTTATCTGAAATAAATAGGACAGCCTGTCGTTGTTTTGCTTAGTTAGATCAAAACGATGTAGATTTAATTTCTAAAGTTTTCAAGTGAATTATTTTAAGATGTAATTAATTTTGTTGTATCAAACCCCATTTTTATATTTTCTTTATTATGTAAATAAACTTGTTATTTGAATGTTAATTATTTGTTGTTTGCCTTGAAGCACATTGCTGCAGAATGACCACGCCCGAGTAAGTCAACGTACCTAAATTAATCTACCTCTGAGACCCCTGAAACCTGAAAAGGTTGCTTTATAACGCTCGCATACTTGGTATCGCTCCTAGAGTTAAAAATGATGCCACACTATTCATATGTGTTTAATAATTAATCCTCGTTACTACGAAAACGGTACAGAGATTAACACTTTTGGGTGACTGAAACCTTGATGTTAGTCTTGTAAAGTTTGAAGCTAATTGGTTAAACCCTTCTCACTTGACGCACCAATATAACTTAAAAAATAAATCTTGTTACCATAGAAACGGTAATGAGTATAATGTATCTAAAATTTTAACAGTAATACTTTCCATCAATGTACCGAGTTCGGATTAAAGTGGTTTAACATTTAATACATGGATTGAAAAAAATGTGTCTAATATCTCAATCTTGTTAAAATTGAAATTGAAATTAGCACGGCATATCGTAATGACTAACAAAGACATGTAAGATAGTCTAATATATCATTGTGTTGAGTTTGGTTAGAATCGGTTCAATGATTCCCATTCGTGTTTTAATATGTGTTTAATAATTGAATCTTGTTAAAGCTGCAAGAGTAGAATCCAATATAATCCCACCAAATTTGAGAGATTAAGTTTAACCAGTGTCGCACGACGCGCGACTATAAGGTCCAAGAAAGGAGTCTCGTTACAATAGCAATGCTAATTCTTTTGACATTCCAATATCTCTGAAGGTAATGGCACTAACTCTATTCTCGTACTAGCTTGGTAGATGCATACGTAACTGCACCGCCACTGTTGAGTTTTTTGCTTGAATTCCAACACAAAACACGTTTTCTGTTTACTACGACACTACTGCTCTTAGCGAAAATACTAATAATGTTGAAAAGATTTTATGTGGTAAACATACAGCTGGAATTGCCTCTAGTGCACCACAAGAATACAATTATAAAATTACATAGAACTATGAGAAAAAAAAACATAGTCATATTACAAATAATAATAGAAAAAAGAATTACAAGCAGCATGCATAAAATAGAACAGCATATAAGCAAATCATAATTGAATACAAATAAAAAAAGATAGCGTGTAGCATGCATATAATACAATAATATTGAAACAAATGATTGATTCAAAAAATATATGACATATACGGAATAAAAAATACATTAAGACAGAAAAAACATAGTCAGATAATAAAAAAATAAGAGAAAATTAAAAGCACAAACATGTAGTATCTGTTTAGTAATTTCATATTTGACTTAATGACACAAAAACATCATAAAACTCAGAGAGGTAATAAAAACAAGAAGACAAAATAATGAAGGTACCAGAAATGGAACTAGTCATTCAATAGATGTAAAAATTGCTTACGTATAATGTGAAATTTAATAATAATAATAATAATAATAATAATAATAATAATAATAATAATAATAATAATAATAACAGACTGATATATGACACATTAAAAACAACTTACAAGCATACAATTTGTTAATGAAGTTCTGAAGTGGGCAGAAAATAATAAAATAATGTTATAATTAAATTTACTACGGTACTTAAAACGTATACGAGTCACCGTGGCTCAGGCAGTAGCGTGTCTGACTACAAATCGGCGACCACGCCACTGTATACTTTTTTCGCGATTTTCACATGCCTGGCGCTCTGACTAATTTTAGGTAATCGTGATTTTTTTTAAGTGGAGATTACAAAAACATTTGGTTCCTGTGTACACGAACCAAACAGTTGGTTTTCATTCCCAAACTGTTCTTTCTACGGTATGTAGAAATGAGATTTCGCGGCAGTCGAAATTGAAGTTTATAACAGAGGATATTGTACAGTATATACACACTGAAAAACTTACATTAAATTGTAGTGAGACACTATATCAAAACAGTATTGAATTATTCAAATGTTTGAATATCTAGTCATGGATACTTAAATAACTGGCCGATATAGTATATGCCCTTTAGAAATATTTATTTTGTCCATAGTTAACTAAGATAATTCATTTTTTCAATTTATATTATAAAGTCTATAATATCTGTATTCCTTCTAGCAGTCACTTATTCTACCCTGTTTTCAACTATCCTGATTAAAGGAGAGAATGAAATGAAATTTACTTTTTAGAGGGTGCAAAAAAAATCATTGTCAAAACTCTAGGAACGGAAAGTTCTCATCAAAATAAGGAAAACAATGTGTCTTTGTAGTTTGTCAAATTCCGCTTAGTGTCGGAGCTACAGGATGCCGAAAGCGAGGGAAAATGAAATTTAAAGCTTGATATTTCCAATACCATTAACAGTAGAACTGCGGCGACAAGGTACCCTCAAAGACTTCCAATCTGATCTATGAAAAAATGCCTATTTTGAAATTGTACGATGGCTGCGCAAGGGATTTCTCAAAGAAACTAGGGGATTCCCAGAAATTCTCCGAAGTAAAGGTAGGCCGAAATGTGCATGAATTTGACGACTTTCCAGAAGGTAATAATAATTCGTTTTCATCAGGTCGATATCCCAAACAGATTAATTTTCCCTAATGATTTTTTTTAAATAGCATGATTGCATAACCAACAGGACGCTGAGCTATTCTTCTGACTTCAATATATTCAACGAGCTATTGATTCATTTGTTACCAATGAGAGAGAATGTCATTGTAAACTTGGTTGGCGATGATTAATCATGTAAACAGTGCAGTATAGGGTAATAAACGACCGCAGTGGTCAAGTTGTCACAGGTGTCAGATCATGAGTCACAGCTAGAGTTCCGCGAATACAAAATCTGTAGTTTTTTTAGAAATCATGACAAGAGAATGTTACAGACTTATTATTAATTATGAATGATAAGGAAATAAATAAGAGACGTTTGAATTCAGTTGACATAATGTGCACAATATTCCATACGCTTGATCGTCCTCTTGCATTTGTACGTTTGGATTTTGGAATCTGAACATGTTAAGATCTGCCTATTCATCACACACACACACAAACATAATTAAACGAGATTAATGAAGTGTGGTTGCGTTTCAACTTAAAAGTTAAGGTATTAAGATTTGGAGTAAGAAAGTTTTGAGGGAAAATTTGTTTGATTCCAAAATAACAGATTCTTAATAATTTGGACTTTTTAAAAGAAATTATCGTACGTCGTTGCTTGAAAACAGGTATCCTAAGTTTTATTCTTTAGAACTTGGGATAGGCTGTCATTATTGGGACGTAAAGCGGTGATTTAGAGTGTAAAGATGAGCAGCAGTTTAAGTTAATCGCGTGGAAGTAGCCGGAACATGAAACTGAACAGAAACATGAAGCATTCACATGGTTGTCCTTTAAATTACATTGCTGAGAGATGCCTAAGTCCGCAACAAGTCTGGGAGAGATTTTTTTCCGTCCAACAATTTTCCAAGTCAAGGAATGGGACATGTAAGACAAAAGCCTTATTTCGATTGAATGCATTATGCAAATGCAGAGTATCTAGTAAAGATGCATAATATCTAGCCGTCCCGGTTCTAAGGAAGACAGAAGGGGGCAAGCACCCCGGGCGGCACGTTTAGAGGGCGGCAAACAGCTAAAATAAAAAAAAATAATGCTCCTAAAAAGAAAGTAAAATCACATATAAAATTGAAATTGACCTAAGCGTGTTCAAAATTTCAATATCTACGGGCGAAAACATTTTTCTATTATTCCATAGAACCTACCTTCATGTCTAAAATTCAAAACCGCGATTCAAGTCAGTTGGGTAGGTCTACTCCCTTTCTGGAGTTAGTAATGACAATGCTACGACAGGCTCCAGAGAAGATAACAAAAATACACTACGTGATGAGAGACAATGTTGTGGCCGTCGCGCCGGCCGGTTGTGTTGTTTGCCTAAAAACGACGGAAAGGGCGGCAAAATTTAACTTTGCCCCCATAGGAAAATTTCTAGATCCGGCACTTGTATCTAGTAAAGAAACTTCGTTGGGAACGGTTTCGGTTGTGTACATCCACGCGCAGACGAACATATTTCTAGAAAGACACTTAAAAATAATTAATTAATTGAACCCAACATTTACTCACCGAAACCTTTATTCTTCTTGACCATGATATAATTAATGTTTTGGTTTGAATATTGCTGCCTATTCAACTTCATTTCATCTCCCTAATCTTCAACGAATTAACTTCAAGTAATTCTCTGTATAAAAATCAAAACTTTACATCTCTGTTTTTGTGCAACCACGGATGTTAATTTCTTTCACAAAATTAAAATTATTTACAACCTGTTATTTTGGAATTACACGAATATTCCCTTAGAATTTCTTATTCCAAATTTCAGTCCTTGAACTTTCAACTTCAAACACATCCACACTTCATCATTCTCGTTTAACTTTTTTTCCGTGATAAATGGGCAGATCTCAACATGTTCAGATTCCCAAATCCAAACATACAAATGCAAGAGGACAACCAGACGTAAATGTGTTTGGACTATTGTGCACGTTATGCCAACTGAATCCCAACGTCTTTATTTCTTTCCTTTTTCATTCATAATTATTAATAAGTTTGTGGCATTCCCTTGCCATGATCTCTGAAGAAAAAACTACGGACTTTGATTTTATGGCTTGTTTTAGTAACCAAGAATCTTATCCCATCTCGCTTCCATTAAGTTTTTGTTTTGTGATTTCAAATTACACGAAGTTGATTCTCAGCCGAGACTCAAACGCGGAACTCTAACTGTGACTCATGATTTGACACTTGTAACCACTTGACCACTGCGATCGTTTATTACCCTATATTGCACTGTTCACATGATTAATCATCCCCATCCAGATTTACAATGACATTTTCTCTCATTGATAACAAATAAATCAATAAGGCATGTCCGAAAAATCTAGCGCGCTTTTCAGAGAAACAACTTTATTGACAGAAGAGAGCATACAGGTTCGTACAAATAAGTATACAAGTTCTTTATACATTATGTTAATGTTTTAAATCACGCAATGCCTATAGAACGCCCTTGGTCCTAGTAGCACGAAGAACCTTCCAGGCATGGCACATGATGTCTTTTCCATTCTCTTGAGCAATGTGTGTGCTGATGTTGGGCCACATTCGTTTGAAGCCACGAAGACTTTTTGGCTGCCTGGGTCTTCTAGCATACTCCTGCTTACATAGCGCTCAAATCTTCTCAATTCCTCTCGTTTCGTTTCAGGCACATTTGGGGCATTGTCCTTTTTCGCCACGAAATCGATGGCCTGACTGCGGAGGTAATCTGTCACAACACGAGCATAATGTACCGTTGATATACCTGGCCAGAACAAAACGTCATGTTGATCATGATGCAAAGTAATAAAGGGAATCAAACGACCCATCACACATTCCCGTAAATGGGTTTCAGCATTTATGGTGCTTTGCGGAATGAAGGGTTTTGAGAGTTTCCCATCTGCGTCCATGGCTTGCCACACGATTTACCGCTTCGGAAACCTTGCCTTCTTCTTGAATTTGTGGTCAAATGACACAAGGGCAGGGTCTGAGGCATGATAAAATATCCTTCTTGGAACATCAGAGGAATCCCTGGGAACGTAAGTCTCATCATCAATGACCAGCACTTTTGGGGGACGTTTTCTGTAAATTGAACGGCACGCTCGTTTCGAACGTTCTTCTTTGTCTGCTGTTTGCTTTGGGACAGTTTTTTTTGTGTTCGTACCTTCAAACATTTCTGGACTTTAATATCACTAAGTGTGGATTTGGATAATGCCAGATGTCTTGCAGCTGTTCGTATAGAAATGATCGGATATATCATGGATTTGCGGTGCACCTTATTCACAACTACTGGAGTTGTTTTGACAGTGCGACGTCCTGTAATCGGTTTCTATTCGGCCGTTCCTGTAGCCCGAAAACGCCCGAGTATTTTGCATATCACTTGTGGTAATTTGCCTTCGTGAGCAAAGTGTGCAACGGTTTTGTTTATTACGACCACTGACGTTCGTGTAATACTGCACAACCCTCTTCGCAAAGTCTTCATTTGACGCACGATTCCTGTCCATGTTGGCACTGCACGTCATGTAACGTCTTCCTCCACTCTCGCGGCCTCTCGTGGCTCTGGTCAAACTTTCTTTCCACCGCTACATATCTGCACAGACGCTCTGTATCAAAGCGCGCTCTATTTTTCGGACATGTCTTAGTTTGTTGATTGTATTGCAGTTAGGATAATAACTCTGCCTCCTGTTGGCTATGCAACCACACATTTTTTTACAAAAATCACTCGGGAAATTGTATCTGTTTGAGATATCGACTTGATGAAAACAAATTATTGTTACCTGCTGGAAAGTCGTCAAATTCATGCACACTTCAGAGAATTTCTGGGAATCCAATAGTTTCTTTGGGGAATCCTTTGCAAAGTCATCCCACAATTTCAAAATATGCATTTTTGATAGATCAGGTTGGAAGTCTTTAAGGGTACCTTGTCGCCGCATTTCTACTGTTAATGGTAATGGAAATATCAAGCTCTAAATTTCATTTTCCCACGCTTTTGGCAACCTGTAGCTCCGAAACTAAGCGAAATTTGACAAACTACAAAGACACATTTTCCCGTTATTTTGATGAGAACTTTCCGTTCCTGGAGTTTTGACAATGAATTGTTGTCCACCCTGTATATTTCATGAAGTTATTATTTATTATATGTTTCATTTTAAAATACGTAATTTTTTGTTACTCTGTTTTTGCATTTCTCCGTTACTTCCACTTCCTTTTATCTCTCCAGCAGACATTCACACCCACAAACATACATTGCAGTTTCTTCGTGCATGGCTGAGAGAGAGTGATTATATTTTTTTCGCAGTTGAAAAATGAAATAACTACGTCGGCAGTTAATCACTATTTCCGCTTTGTTGCACATCTGCTTTTCCATAAATCTAAATTTGCCGCTATATATATGTAGGTGTATTT
>JAGDQP010030004.1:8394-22936 GCA_022664845.1 Lepisma saccharinum | reverse complement strand
CATTAAGTAAAATACTCTCGCCTATTTATATGAAACAGTTTTTCTACCAAGAATCTATTCAAGTATTTATAATATTGTAATGAAGCAGCGAACATCAAACTGTTCATAACCAATATTGAACTTCAACAAATAAATGTGACATAAAGTACCGTACAATACTATTAGAACGGAAACAAATTTGAAGAATTCAAACGATAGTAATAGAAATGAAAATAAATGTTCGAACAATTTTATATTGGATATGTGGTTCAAATTATTGATTGTGAAGATAGCAACAGACACAATATAAATAATGTATTAATGCTATAGATCAGATGTACAAAATACATTTCAGCTAACTACACGAATAATAAGTAAAACACATTAGGGTTTGCCATTCCATATTACCACTGAAAGCATAGTTGAATCAAAGCATGAATAATGTATTAAAATAATTCGAATGAAGAAAGGTTTCCAATGGCAAGATGAAGTGCAATATCCAAATAGTTTGTGAAGCAATCTACAATTTATTATCATTTTCTTACTTCCATTTACATTGTACGTCATAGTAACGTCACACAGGCATTGCTATGAAAGATTATTAAACAAATTCTTGAAATGTTCATGTATGCATTAAAACATTTAATTTCCTCGTTAATTACTCTAACGTTGTGAAATATCAGTGGTACTGATTGTGGTTTTATTCCCAGATATTAATTCTTCAATTCAGAAATCTTCTCAAATTCATTTAACGTACATAAGCTGTTTCCTCGCAACGGGAACACATAAACACACACACACATCAACTTCAGTGGGAACGGTCCCGGGTTCGATTCCCGGAGGGGGTTCAAAAATTTGGGTGCTGGTCCAACATCGTGGGGACAATTGGGATTTTGCTGTGAATAAAATACAGTGGCTATCACAGTGAGAGTTTCGGCTCTCCTCTCCCAACCCGTCTGGTCAGCGTGGGAGTAGTAGACGAACTCCTTCCTCCGGGACAGTACTCATACAGTAGTGGGTAGAACATGACTGTGATTTATATATAGGCCTATATACCGGTATGCCTATATATATGCATATTTCTGTATACCAAATATCCCTTCCTTCATTATAATAGTAAGAAAATAGAGATTTTGCAAAAAGAAAGAAATACCAATAATTAATTTGTTTTCCCGGAAGCATCTAAATATCTTAAGAGCATCTTTTACTCTCTGTCGTCCCTAGAGAGTATGCGTTGTTATTTATGGATAAAAATAGCTACCGAATTTTCTAGTACTCTAAGGAATTGGATATCTTTAATAGGAAAGACAATTTTTAAAGCATTCTTCAGAAGTTTATGAACGGGTTGTAATACTTAGAACGTACATTTGTCTGCTAGTTTTTTTGAAATAAATTATTAAAAAATAAATAACATTATTTAGTTTTCTACAAATTACAATATGTCTAACTTTGGAACAATTTATGGTAGAAATACAAACCTCTTTGTTTTATTCCTTGTGAAGAAATGATTCTAATAATTTTAATTGCTATCATACCTGATACATCAATAAAAAATAGTATTTTTTATGTAACTACTTCAGTCCACCAGTCAAAGGTTTGACTAGGGTAAGCCACGCCACACTCTAGGTCTGGCAGTGGACGGTGGGGGTTGGAGAAGCGAATGTCTGAATATGTGTATACCTCTTGAGTGAGACAGGATCTCGACCAGTTTCTTAGAATATCTGTCGGAAATTACTAATTTTGTAAAGTTTGTGTTTGTCCTCAGTGATTCCATACTAAGAAGCTAGACGTGGTGAGTGGAGGAAGATATTCCCCCTCTGCCTATCCGTGGAAGTTATTATTCCAGCATAATGCAATATATTTTTTCCGCTTCCCTGAAGTGTATTGTCTTATGTATTCACTCATTCTATATCTCTTCAGTATTGTTTGCACTATTGATCACATAAAGCAGATTTGTGTAGTAGTATAACAAAATCTGCATTAGTTACAGCTGTAAAATATAGTCTCTCATCTTACAGCAAACTTGCGTTTGCTGCATACATCATAGTTCAGCATAGGGATGTTCGGAATTCCGGAACATTCCGGAATGAAAATCAGAATTCCGGAATTGGAATGCCAATATTTGTGATTCCGGAATGTCGGAATTTGGGAATTTGGGAATTCAAAATTATGAATTTAATTTTTAAGACCATTAGTTCAAAGGTTTTAGGCGAATTTGCTTTTGGCCATGTGGATGATTAGTGGAATCGAGAAAGTGGAAGGAAACATGAATTGAAAACCCCGAGAAAACCCACGCACATGATATTTGTCCACTACAAAACCACATGGCATGAGCAGGGATCGAACTGATGACACCAAGCGCCAAGAAATTTGTGTTACAATCTACTAAAAATAAGGTAACGGCGCCCATGTGACTGTAATTTGTTAATCGTATCAGAAGCGTCTTTATTAGATAAAGCTACCAATCCCAAATAAAAACACAAGACATAGTTCTAAATAAAGCTACTAGACATAGTTCTAGATAAAACTTCTAGACACATTAGTATATAGAACTACGAACGTTAGATAATACATCAAGAGCAATCAAGGTTTTAATTGAAACACTTTAATTAAGAGATGGAAAATATTGAAGATATTTGTACGTCACCATGATGCGTTACCATTGAACTATACGTGATGCGTTACCTTTTTATTTTTACAATAGAAGCTTCCCTTTAGGCATATGGAAGCATTGATTTGCAATTTGTGTATCTAGCTACATAACATAACACTATTCACAAATGAAATCCGTACACTCATTTACACTGTCTAGAGCACAAGCAGTATTTTGTAGGTTATTGCAAATGTTTACTGTGATGAAAATATATCAGTATATTTGAGTGATAATATATATATCTATCTATATATATATATGAATTTGTGACCTTTTGAAGTGTGTATATATATATATAGTGACACTTTTTCCCAAATATAACTGCACTTTAAACACGTGCCTGAGAATGCACTACACTGTCCAGTACATACTTACAATGTGCTTTAAGTCCGTGGACACTAAATACTTTTATCATTACTGACGTTCCCAAATAGTTTGCACCACTACTTCCTTTCTATGTGTGTTTTTCTTTTGTAAATTTCATCTGTCCTCGTGAATGGTCTCTTTGGTTTCCTAACTGGGAGCCCACGAAACACTCGAGAATCAACACGCTCTGGTAGTATACATTCCATGTTACACCATCACAGTTTAGGCCAAAGACTATTAAGGAAGTCTTCGTTGCGTTCTTCGTCTTACAATGGCATAATGGAAGTCTTCGTGTTACAATGGCATAATTTTCATTTCCATTATTAGGCATCTCACTTACTGTAGGAATGAACACAAACATATAACACTTCTTTATTCCAGCACAAAGCATTTGCTGTTAAATTTGGTAATAGTAGGTGTGGTTTCTTGGAAGAACAAATTTCTTTTCACTCTTGCGCAGCCAGAAGGACTTCACCTTGTCACAAGTTTCAGCGATACTCTCACAAAATCGTGCACTGTATAGGCATTTTATTTCCAAGAGGTATGGTTCTAAATCATCTGGATAAATAACCTCATCGAGACTTACCCCTAGAAATGGGTTTCCTTTATCGATGAATAAACCACAAGGAATGACGGAGACCATTCGAATCTATTCATATTTTCTTCGTGCCATAGTTTCGTGTGCTTTCCCCCAATTTGTCGCATCAATGTTATATTCCTTAGGGCACACCAGGTCCTTCGCTATCTTGCACAACTAGTCCTCTGTTGCTTTTACAAGCAATCCTTTTTACCTTTGATGCTGTAATCCGGATTTTTATTTCCTCGAACCAGGTCTGACTTAGGCTTTGATCGCGTGTATTTTCCTCAATTGTCTTGATAGTTTTACTACTGACTGATATCTCCCTTTGATAGTAGTCCTTACATAATTATTATTGTATTGTTCTTCTGTTGCATCACAATTTCCGTAATCCATATCTTCGAAGTAGTACATTTTTTGTTTTCTTTTTTGTAATAAATGTGTTGTCTATATCTTGAAGCTTTTCTTCTAAACCCAATCTTACTCAGTTACTCCGTGACATTTGATTCTGTAACAGTTTCTTAGTTCTTTTATTAGCTAGTCGAAGGATGGGTGAATGAGTTTTTTTTTCTGTAAATTTTACCAAACATTGTCTTGTGCCATTGCTGCCCAGGATTGTTATGGGACAAAACTGCTGCGGTAATTCTATGTTTGAACCCACTTCCTCTCAAAAAGCCTACTCCCCCCTGTGTATTTAGCCACACAGTCCATAAAATTCTCTGCGAGATTACTGGTTTTGTTGAATACTAGAGTGTCACTGTGGGAAGACAGTCGAATAACACAGTCCTGAATAACATCCCACATTCCACACTTCAGAAGGAGTTGTATAGTTGTATGTTGTTCTTGAGATTTTTTACAGCCGGATGAGTCTTCGCTTTCTTTATGACATCCCAATATGTGAAGGGGAAGACGTCGCAGTGATACAGGCAAATCTTTCACGAGTTCATTTTTATCAAGCTCTGATTTTTCTCCAGCATCACATTAGCTTATCAGGTACGTGCATACAGAGACACAGTTTCTGCCGTACTCTCAAGATTCTTTCTGGCAGCCAGGCCATATTTTTCTGAAAATTCCTTTGTATTTTTACTTGCAGCTACCAATTTATTTTGAAAGTTTCTTGTGGCATGGTATACACATTTAAGCTTTTGTATGTACACTTCAGAGGAGTACGGAATTCTTTCTATGGTTTCTTTATTACTGACGAATCTCCATCTAAAACAATTTTAGTTCACAAAATCCATGTTCTTCGAACAGCCACTTCACTTGTTCTACTATAATATCAGCTTCCATTGCCGTTGATGTTCCTTTCCAGTTCCGATTACAAATATGGTCACGGGGAAGTTCGCCTTTATGTTCGCAATACGGTCTTGCAGATTACACAATACTTGTTTCGTACACTTACAAATATTACTTTTTTTGAATGCTCACCAATAATAACAGCAACTCCACTGTTCGAGTCGTACGAATGCCCATATGTTCTTTTGCACCATCTACCATCAACTAAGATAGTGATCTTAGGCATCCCTGTAGATGTTACATTCTGTGCCACCATGACAGCCTTTTTTCTTCCTCTATTGCTGCATTAATTTAGTGTACTTTAGCATCCTGTATTATATCTCCGAACTTTTGCAGGTACTTTTGATATGTATTTACAGACATAACTGGAGAGTGCATCACAGCTAGAAATTCCTCAGTCTGTGCATACCCAATTTCCACACTAACACCTGCCCACACAGCATCCAGATTTATTGAAATAGGACTTGCAGTAGACACACACATTTCCTTCGAACACATAATGTTTGTACATTGGAATTTAATTGTGGTTGGCAGTCCAAGATGGTGAAAAGAAACAGGGACTAGACTACCTCCGAAAGAACATTCCGCCCAGGCATGACGTTCTACTATACGGATGTTTGAACAAAATCGGTCAGGTCTACTAGCCGGCGACTTGTAGGATACTGCACAGCACGTCTTTCTTTTTGAACGACAGTGGCAACAGTTCTGACAGGATCAAGACTCTCGGAATTTGCAGAACTCAACTGGTCCAGTCCAAGTGAAAGTCCTTCCCTGAAAATAAATCAACTGCAAAAGACAAATCATTTTTTTTACCTAAGCGATTTACTGGAACAAGGGAATAGAAGGAGAAGAAGAGTAAACAGCGATAATCAATATTCGGATGACCTGACGACAGATGTGAATAACAGGGTAATTTTGTAGAAACTGAAGGACTGTGCAGCACTGCACCTCGTTCAAAGTACAGAAAACTGTCAGTGTTCAGGTGGGCCTGTATGAGGACAGCTCAAATAAAAAATTAAACCAATCATTTGTCTATCTTTAAACTAGGAATGATAACGAACAACACTGGTTTTCAATTATCATGTGCTGTGAATATATTTAAATAATTTAGAATAATATTTAATTAAATAATTCTGCGACCCCAAGGCATAATCAGATATGTACATAGGCCTAAACTTTTGAAGAAAATGATTTATTCTCACAACATTTAGACCGAAGGGTTTTCTACCTTGTGGTAAATTCTGATAAGTCAAATATAAATAGTTTTTAAACTATCGCGTGACATCACTTTATGATGTGTCAATTTTTATGTAATTTCAAGTGGCAAAATATATATGTACGGCATAACATATTTTTAAAACTGTGTGCCACGAAATATTATATATTGCAAAATCTGATATGTCATTATTTTATGGAGAGATTTTTACAAATCAATGTTACCCTACTACTTTTCAACCTTTGTGAAAGAACTTCGTTATACAACAATGTGCTGCCGAGTAAGAGTAGGCGTTTAGAAATATGAAACACATTCGGAACATTTTTTCCTTTCTTGTTCAACATAACAATGTCGGTTTTCTTTATACTTTTAACATCTGAAAACACTAAATGTTCAATTTCTGTTTGCATACGTCTTTTATAAGTTATAGTATTGTTTCTTAAATTTTAAAAAAAGCGGAATTTATTAGCTCTTGAGATTAAAAAAAATCAATCTGCACGAACTAGTATGTCGCATCTAAAAGGACCAACTGTCGCTGACTGCTGGTCGTGGGGTCCCAGGTTCGATTTCCGGCTCTGCCAAGGAAGTTTTTCAAAGTCATGAGGGGTCTGAAAGAGGGAATGCCCATTCCGAATTTTTTGAAATCTGGATTTCATAAGGATTATTCGAAATCCGGATTTAGAATCCGAATTTGAAATCCGGATTTGGAATCCAGATTTGGAATCCGGATTTGGAATGCTGATTTAAAATCTGGATTTGGAATGCGGATTTAGAATGCGAATTCCAAATCCGAATTTAGAATCCAGTTATCACAACAGATTTTCTACTTTGAACTTACTCTAATTAGTTCTAACTTCTAATTAGGGCCCCCCATAAAATATACAATATATTTTTATTCCAAATAGGAAAATAAATTAGTTCCTCAAAACCTCGAAGGACACACTTGATCTTGGGATGCCGGGAGTGTATGAGAATAAATATGAAATATGAATATTACGTATATTATATTTAGCAGACTGGTCGTGTAGTGCAATGCAGAACGAATTGGAGCTTTAGAATATCGTCACCCTGGAACCAGAAGTTACTATGTCCACGTTTGCTACTTTTGAGAAAAAGCAGTTTTAAAGTTTGAAGTTCCATTAAAGACTGTGTAAATGCATCATATTTCTAACATATCTAGCCACTTGGATGTCGTTTTGTAAGATAATATTTATGGAGTTGTTGCTTTTCAGTATTATGTCTTTGACTGCAGTGTTATCTCCATTTTACCAAAACGTGAACATAGTACCTCCTGGTTCCAAGGTGACGATATGGTTATTTAGAAACATCAACCGTTGCAGAGAACATGAAACACTTAATATTGTTTCTAATACTGCCTGACATTTGTCAGAAATAAGGGGTTTGCGGATGGTACTAGGGCAGTAATTTCTGAAGACGGAACATAACTTCTTTATGTTTTGGTTATTTATAAGTTATAACTAAAGGTTTGGTATGTAAATCATGTGGTATAAATGATACTCTTACATTCCCATTACCATAAGAACGACGTCCCAATAACTTAATATTTTGGCAATTGGTCTTCTAATTAATGACTACATAATTACGTTTCACTGAACATTTCCTAATCAATTCAAATAGTAGTGTTGGCAATGGTGTTGACATCAGAGAAAAATATATAGTTAGACTTACGTGGAAAATGGTCCTAATCAGTATCTCATTGTAAAACGAAAACAAGTGCGCGACTTGAATACGCAGCCACTTGGAACGTGCTTAACGAACGTGTTGTTACTTTCTCGTTCCTGATAAGAATGACCTGTTCCCAGGTAAACTCATGACTACTCAAAATAAAAAACTTTCAATTGGTATGCAATATTCCCGTTGAATGTCAGGTTTCGTCAGATTGCCAGTCAGTGTCGATCCTGGACGATCAACCTGTTAGTGATCCGAGCTAGACGGTAACTCACAGTTCCTGTTTGGATGATCTTCCTGTATGTCTGGAAATCGCACAATTGACAATCTACTTTCAAGCTGTACATTCCTAGCCTGGTATCGGGACATCTATTTTATTTCCTTAAAATACATCATCAATGTGTCGCTCCCCATGATCAATAAATCAAGTAAATTAAAATTAATTGACGATCTTAAATAAAGTAAATGGTTGTCTCAAAATGAACTTATCCATGCTTATCAATATGTAGGTTTTATTTTTAGAACAGTTAGAACAGCGTTTCCTAATGACGCAGGATCAGAACTGAATGTCAGAGCAATTGTCGGAAGATGGCTAAAGGGAGCTAACGATCATGCAGGACGTAACAGAGATGTGGTAAGTACCGTATTGTTCATTTCGACAAAGAAAGAAAAACTGCAACTTAGAGCTGTGTATTTTGTTTCATTCATTATCCATTGTATTAACGACGTACACATAAGCAGTTCTTTTGTAACATTTTCTTTCGACATTGATAGCATGCCAATAAAGCTTTTGTTTTCTCAATGTATTATTTAATAAGAAAGAAATTTTCAATCTGTATGAAACTAATATATGGCCTTGTAGCCAATAACTAAATAAACACTAGGATGTCATGCCTAACAGAGGAAACTTTCATAAACACAAACTCCTGTAACAGTTTCAGTCTCTTACTGAGACCTTCCTCAGACAATTTAAAGTAGTTGAAAAGCACAGTAGTTTTGAACTGTCTGAGAGATGTCTCGGTCGGTTGGAGACTGATTCTGTTCCATGAGTTTCTGTTTACTAAAGTTCCTTGTGTTCGCCTTGGCAGCATAGTGTTCATTTAGAAATTGTCATTGTATATTCAATGTTGTAGTTCTCTGTGTACATTACTTTCTTGTACATTCGTGTTACTTTTAGCATAACTAATAGGCAGGGCTCTGCATCATAATGAACTTTTGGATTTCAATTTGTATTTATATTGCAAGAAGTGAACGTTCTTATGTAATGTGATTGACCCTGATTGCATGTAATTCTGAGTAGGTGTGATTTACGCACTTAACCCACTCTAGTAGCAAAACAAAACCCTTTCTCGCATTTCAGGTCTTTTTGGGCAACGGGAAGTGCATTCTCGATTTCCGGAGGCGGGGGTGGTTATTGGAGTATTATACAGTATAATTACAAAATGTAATATTCCCGTGCATTACAAAGTATTAATAAATTTTGACTTTTTCCGCAATTCCAACCCGCCCCAAGGAATTTCAGTTCTCTACCCGATAGGAAACATATTTTCGATACCTGGCATTATGAGTGTTTTGGAGGGACTTCTCCAAATTCCAACTTGCCCACAAATCGCCATGACGAATTTTAGCCTTCTAACATAGACAAACAGAAAGTGTGTAAACAAAAAATAAAAAGAACAAATAAAAATTAACGATTATTTATATTATCCACAAAAAGTGAGGACTTAATTGCTACACGTACACAAATTCCTGGTAGAAGATGTCTAATAAGTGGATGCATATTCTTACAAGTTACGGTTAACTCTGACCCTGAAGGTGTATGAAAAATGTTAACTTTTAAATAATTCCATTACTGTTTTCATTTATTAGGAGTCAGATTGAGCATGTGTTCACCGAGTCTGACTCCAATGCTCTAGAAAAGACCTATTTAAGTTTCCAAGAAGCGGATAAATATCATTTGTCATCACTAGTTACAATTATTTAAAACACAAAGCACGTAGAAAAGCAGTACGTGCCGCAAATGGCTCGAAACTCGACATGTTTACTACACGAAAAAAAATATATGACGCGAACTCCAAATCGTTTAAACATCAATGGCGTTTTGAAAAGTGCTGACATAGCAACAAAATGACATAAGAGCCAACGCTTGTTTCCAGCGCCATGTCTTAAAAAAGTAAGAATTGTGAACAGCTGGTATAATTTCAAGGCAGCAACATTTTGAGACCACAGTTGTAGTAATATTACTTGCAACATTTAAAGTAAATTTATTAACAAGGACGTGTAATACTTCAGTGAGGGTGAGTTTCCCGCATCAGAATAAGGAAACAATTTCTTTGCGAAAATTTCGCCTCTAAAATTACTGCAGCAAATACGTAATTGACGTTATATTCCCAGAAGTAATGATGCAAGATGTGTGATGTTAGCAAATCGTCGTTAAAGTTGTACCCAAAAAAATTATTCAACCAAAGTTTAGAATGAACAAGTAGCGTATAGACACTAAACAGTTCCCAGATGTACGATTTTTTTGTCAAGGGATTAACAATGTAAAATAGGGCAAGTGTTGAAATTCTTTCTAAACTCCATTCTTGGATAATTTAACTTTGAAGAAATAAGTGTATTTGGGTACAACTTCGATAGGAATTTGCTAAACCAACATGCATTGTTTCATTACTTCTGGAGATTCGGCGTCATTTACGACGATGCCTCCGTCACTTTGGGAGCATCTAGCTACGAAGCAATAATTTTCCGGCATTTTCGCAAAGGAACCATCTTCTTGGTCTGATGTGAGAAATTTTATTTCTTTGATACTACGTTGAGCTATCCATGATGTACTTCATTTTACAAGCTATGTTACTTTAAAGTTAATACATTTTCTTTGATATTGAGATTTCTGGTTAGTGGGCAAGCAGGTGGGAATTTGGTTTTGTATCGAGTGGCCCAGGTAGGGCCACTGGTAGGGCAAATGTGGTTTGTTATGGTTGTGTCATACGTTGTTTCGTTGATCCATATGGGCTAAAAGTGACTGGGAATATGTTGGGCATTTTTTAGGAAATACTCGGAATATGGTCGGCCCACTGATGGAATGCCAGAATGTGCCAGGAAATGGTAGGGTTTTCTGATATTTTCACCCAGTTTCCCACCCCCGGCAACTAGCCAGCCACAGTACAAGGTCGTGTAACCCGCATGCGGGCCACCGGGTGGCCCATCTGCGATTTTGTAATGGTTTTTTCTCCTTCTTGCAAATCTGACTTGCTTGTTGTTTAGGTTTAGGACCATAAGATGACTTCTCCTATAATGAATTTTCAACCCATACATTACTGTCTTCACTTTGATCGAAAAATTGTGTTTTGCTTTAAAAGTGTATATCTATTACAGAAATTAAATAATAAGTTCCGTTTCTAGCACTGGGCATTGAAAGTTTTGACTTTTGTTTAAAAGATACTTAACTGCCATTTAGAACATAAATATATGAGCTAGTGTCAACGTTGATAGATACATGTTGTCTATCTATCAACATTTGTTTGTGTTAAGATATCATAAACCTTAATAATAATTAGACATATGCTTTGAAATTAGGATAATATTCTGTAATGTTAATATATTTATCTTATCAAGAATCAATTCAATTTGGAAAACAGGCCTTATATTTATGTGGTTATGGCATAGTACAATACGAAATAGCACGTGAATCCTGGTTAAGTTTATAATACATTTTATGAATTTCTTCTAAATTAGAATGACGAAACATCCTTTTGTGGTTGCTCCTCAAACATTATTGTTTTCAAAGCTATCTACTGAGATACTTTGGAGTGGGGTTTGATAAATGTTCTCGATTTTTCTTTAGTAGTTCTATTACGATCTTGTCTCAACATATCATTCGTGACTTCACAAATATCGCAATTAGTAGTTCAATGGCAAGATGCGGACCGTTTGTGATTGCCCCGTACAGTTAAATTGATGTCGATCTTGAATGATATTATATTTCACATTCAAATGTTCCAAGAATGAGCTCCAATTTGTTCCAGCCTCTTATTTTGAACTAGATAAGATGAAACTAAATCTGTATTAATTTGATTTTTTTTGTGCGACCAGAGCAAGAAACAGTGATAACATATTATTTTTGACAGTATTAGAAAATACAGACATTTTCAAATATGTGCATCTATACTCAGAAATCCATCTCGCGTTAGTTTTATTTATTTAAAGACCCTGGGCTGATTACCAATAGAATGCATCAAATGTAATAATGATAAAATCAGGATATATTAAGACGTTTCGTATAAATGTTCAATTGCCTTTGTTAACTATACAAAGCACAACTCATATACATTAAACTCGATTAATTTTCCTTACTACTCAAACAATAGTTTGGTCAAAATATCAATAATTCCGTTAACCCTTTCAAAAGTTACAAACTTTTCAGTGTGAATTTCCTGATGCAATACATTTAGATACTCAATTACGATGTAATCTACAGTTCACTACAATTGACATAAATCAGTTCTCATTCAAGGACATCTTCAGGTCACACTTTAAGATATTAGTATTGTTATAATAATCACAAACTTTTATCTTCATCATGAATACTTTATAGTTACAGTAAGAGAGGTATGCCTTAAGATATGATTAATTCCTCTGCTCATACTTACTACACGCAGAAGTCAGGTTTTTCTCTATTTCTCTTCGCATATAAATATTAGTCAGTAGATACGTGTGTTTCAACAATAGTCTTTAGCAATAGAATAATTTGTAATCTTTTCGAAAAGTATTATCAAAATTCAATTCTACAAACAACAGTAACATAGAATATTCGAATGTAAAAACGTTGTTATATTTCACGTAAAATTTGCAACTCCCTTACTAGTCATTGAATATATCTTACAAAAGTCATACTCTGTTCTTAAACAAAATATATTAACAGAAATATATTAATAAACATCTGTACTGTTAACAAATTACTTACTTGTCGGAATAGATAAGGCGTGTCCTTGGTTGAACACACGGCAACATACACTTGCAATTAAGTCCTCTTTCTCTTTCTGCATACGTGCTAACTCGGTCTACGTGTTCTGAAATGCGGTTGATCATTTTATTACTAAACATGTAGATGATTTTAAATATAAGTGTTCGATTAATTAAACTAATGCGTTAGACTTAAAAAAATCAATGAAACTGTTTCAGTTATTTTTTGGTTTTCTGATCAAATACCCTACTTAAATACTTAAAGTGAAGCAGAAGATGTTTCCCACCTTAATGGATATTCCAAATTTAATTTCACAACGTCGAATCTCTACAGGTTCGAAAATCTACATACAGGCTAGCAAACATTCCTTACTGTATTTCATTGACTCGTGATAAGGAAAATAAATTAATGGGCCCGAAAGAATATGTTATTTATTTAAACTGTTATATTATAAGAAATAAGCTACAAGAGCATCTAATATTAGGAGTTAAATTCACGAATCCATTCACGTTTTATAACGTAAAATGAATAATCACAATGGAATATAAAGCTGCAATCAATCAATTTGCTATTCATTTATCTAGAACTTTTGCATTGTGTTCCTTCCGTGTTTTTAGTACAAGTTCCCATTAAGGAAAGTTACTTGAAATTGAAAATGAAACCTGCAGGACTCTTGTACTGAGCGACCGTGGTTCAGTGCAAGATAGTAAGATTGGCATTCGGGAGGTCTTGGGTTCAAACCTGATTGAGGTTTCCCCAGTTTTTTCTCACTTATACCAGGCAAATGCCGGGTTCATACCTTCAAATTATTTTATTGCTGACAGTTTTCTGTATCCCTTCTCCCCTTCTTATCCCAGCCTGAGCTTTAGATATGTACATATCATAAATATACCTTAAATTTCAGGAATCTTGTAACTTGCATAAATCTTCTGAACCAATATGTAATGATGAAAGTATAAATAAGGAAGGTACGGATTCATAATGGTAATTGTAGACTTCGAAATATTGAAATAAAATCAAAACAAACACCTTTAACAGTCTAGTATTAAAAGTCAGAGTTACATTGTAATTGAATATGCTATTCATATTGAAAATAAAACAGTTTTATTTCTTAGGTCCTTATAATAAAATTATTCATTTTCTTAATAATTAGTAAAGAATCCTTGTTATACAAAGCCTATAGAACATACGCGTTGCGGCGAAAATATTTCATATAAAAATTTACATTGAAATAATATAATAACGTTTCATTAGAATGAGGTTTATATTTATTAAACTGTAATTGATATTTTATTAATTTGTAGTGAATCTTTATTAACTTCTGAAATTATCTATAATATATAACTTCTCAATCTGAATTAGTTGATGACTTCACCTAAAATTATGCTTATCTTAAACATGTCAGATATTAAATTTACATAAATAGTTTCATTATTATTTTAAAATACCTACTTCATTGAAAGGCAAATAAAACATGTATTGTAACACATACGTTTAATTTTCTTCACACAAATCATGCCCTTCTTATCGCATAGGACTTGTCGTTCTAAAATATAAAAAATACAGGACGATTAATAATAAAGTTTCGCCTCGAGTCATTTTAGTTAGGTAACATTGTGATCTTTATTTAGTGTGCTGTATGCTCAGAAATTAACATAAACTGAGAATTAGAGTTCTAAGCTAAATATTATAACATTATTAGCTTATCCTAATAATATTAAATGTTTTTACACATATTTATCATATTGTAATAAGTTGATATCAAACGGTACTAAATGCAGAAACCATTTGTATGAAGTAATT
>JAGDQP010030003.1:0-22937 GCA_022664845.1 Lepisma saccharinum | reverse complement strand
TTATCGCTATGGCTTGAACGTACGTGGATGCAAATTGCATGTAGATATTTCTTTTAACATGGATAATATTTTATGCATAAACTAACTTAAGAATCTTTGCGAATTTAGAACTTTATAAACAAAGAATTTCGTGTATGAACAAACCAAATATTTATGAGTGTTCTCAATAAGTTGACAAATAAAGCGTTGACATGCGTACTCATAAACATTCGTATAACCATATCATAGTGTGTACTCACTATAAAATTGTATATTGTAGTTTAATCACTTCAAGCATATTGGCACAGGTTAAACGTTTACTGAATATACGTTGTAGCCTAAAGGAGTACTGCGCATAAGGGCCCTTTTCTACCCCTCAACTGATTGTAATGAAATTTTACACTTAATAACTAGACCATATGAGAGTTCCATTAATCCAAATCCTATGTCCATACCACTTCCGATTATCATGGAAAACGCGTTCAAAAATGACCACTTCGGGAATTTTTATAGTGTTGCCCAAAATAAATTCTTATATCTCCAGAATGGGTCAAGCTATCAAATCCAAATTTCGTTCAAAACGTACTAATATACTGCGCATGTTACAGTGCAAACCAAAAGACTACATCTTTAACCGTTTTGGAGATAAACATTAATTTTCTTATGTAAACGTTTAATTTTACTTATAAAAATGTACCTTTCCCGGGAAACTTTGTGTTCCGCTGTAGATTCAATTCGTGTAAGTTTGCTAATGACCTGCAATGTTTTTTGCACTACAGTATCTTGTAATAGTAAACTGTATATTCCTTCTTTAACTGGAGATGTACATCTCTGTTGAAGGTGCGCAAATAAGCAAATATACCTCCTTGGAGCACAATATCGGAACAGAAGTTAATAGGTTTAATGTTGCCAACTGATTCAAAGAAAAAGTCATGAATTTATCAACAATTGTATATTTTGAGTAAATTGAAACTGTTATGTTTTTATAATTAGAAAACTGTGCCTGATAGATTCTGACTTCAGATTTGAATTTCCCATTGCAATGAGCTTCAGAGCAACATATTTCCGCCTACGAAAAACCTTTCTAACGGATGTTGATACCCTGGTAACTCGAAGTACGATTCCAATTGAAATTCTTCCGTTACAATTTAGCCATAACGCTCTTAAGAAATTGTTTGGAACTTCAGATTGGTGCTTGAGAGGTACTCAAGTTTGAGATCTGCTGATATTCATTGTGCCTGAGTCCAGGGTTTCTCTAATCTACACCTGTCAGCGGCTCTTGGGTATATAATTACCCATCCCTTTTTCCTGGACATTGGTTGTCGATAATCGTCATCTTCAGACGTTACGGGCATCTTACATGCCAAAGGGCATCGGGGGAGGAATATTCAGAAAAATCAATTGTTGTAATGCGTTCTCATTACTGTCAAAACAATGCTGAACCTGAGAATAAGACCAAAAATGTAATGTTTTCTTGGATAATGAAGATACTTCACAGATAAAATGTATGCGAAAGCTTGACCTAATTATTAATTACGTTCTTCCAGTTTATAGACAGGAATGATCATTTGCATCGTTAAGAGTTAATTCATAATTATCACGGAAAGGAAATATTTAGATAGTAAAATCGATACTCACGAGTAATGCTTTAGGAATTAAACGTCAAAGTATTTTGAGATATTACTCAGAGGACTTGAAAGAGATATATATTACACATTTGTCTACGATAGTTAGTCGAAAACAATACAATATCAGACTGTTATAGCAGTGCATAAATAATAGCACAAAGTGGACTTATTACTTTTTTACGTTATTTGCGTGAGGACACTGCGAAATTGGAATTAGATGTTGTTCCCTTATTGGTAAAGTATTTAGGAGTACAAATACATTTGTTTTGAATTGTGGTAATAATATGGATTGTTTGTTAGTTGCTAGAAATACCAGATTTATGACCAATTTATGAATGAAAATGTGAATATTGACAGTTGCTTTTATTGCAATTGCGTTGTAGAATGACGAAATATAATTTGAGATGTCTATCAATTTTTTCATTGATATTAATTTATTTAACATATTTAGACTCGTTAGATACCATGCTAAGAATACACAATATGGAGTAAACAGATTATATGGGCCAAACTGAGAAACTTATGCGAAACGATGGAAGTGACATTGAAAATAAATAAAAATACATATAAATCAATAGGGTTTATGGTATGTGAAAATCAGTTCGTTATGCTCTAAAAGATAATATAAGGTGCTCTAGTTGCTTACGACATACTACTAATATGGTGGGATGAAGTTCAACCGACTCGGCAAACCAAGAAATTCAAGTTGCTGTTTGCATTCCAACACAATTAATTGAATTATTTTGATAAATGACAATACAACCACTCTCTGTGAAAATTGTGGTGAAAATTTCAGAACTCTTAACTAGCTTAAAGATAAAACGCTCAACACGAAAACAGAAATAATAGATTATTTCCTCCAGTTCTTGCATTCCTCCCTTAGGAATATTTCGTTTCATTCCAGTACGTAGATATAAATTCGTCCCTTAGATTACCAGAAATTAACTGCGAATTTCTCTGGAAATGTTTCTTTCTTAAACAAAGTGAATACTGGTAACCAGACGTTCATTCATAAAGTAGGTTAATCTATCTGCATTTTCTTTCGTGTGAATGATTCAGTCAAATGCGTCATCACGGCCTTATATCGTTATTGAATCGTTATTTGACCGTCAGTTTTGTTGAAAGTATACTAAAATAATATTAAAGCTAATAAAAATATTGATTTCATAATCAAACAGTGACTTTTCTTTCTCTTGCAGGATTTATTGCCCGAAAATGATCAATAAAATAGCAATACTTATATTCATCGGCTTTGTGATAATTGTAAGATCGAGAAATATAGTTTCTTTCGATGCGAAATATTTTATACAAGAGAATTTTATAAAATGTATCAATTCGATTTTAAAGACATATTTTAAAAGTACAAGGCAACTAGTGGTTTTCCAGACTGAAGAAATGTATGTTCTCGACACCTATTTGGATACGAATTTCACCAGACCAATGCTGAGGGTCAATCCAAATAACATCAGTGAATATGCTTTGGAAAAACTGGAAACATTCGCCGAACGTGACAGACTCAGTGTAGATTACATTTATCTAATACAAAATCCCTCAACTATTTCCCTTATAATGAAAGAATTTTGGTGGTTCAAGAGCAGAAATTCACCAGTTAGAACTATGATAGCGATTTGGAATACAAACATCCTTAATCATGATATCACTGAAATGTTTCAGGTCATGCATCAACATGATATGGTCAATTCCATAATCGTTGCTCCTAAAATTAAAGAAATATCCAACACGGGTCGAAATATCTTTGAATCCAATCAGAATTCAGTTTATGTTTACACTTACTTTCCATTTTCTAAAAACCACTGTAAATCTGTGGGGAAGGCAGTAATATTAGACCGTTGGCTGGGCAATGCTTTTGCAGTTGGGGAAAATTTATTTCCTAACAAAATGTATAACATCTTCGGTTGTACATTGAACGTCGTAGCTAGTTTAGTCCTTTCAGAGGTACAACCTATTTTCAAAGCTGATGGTACAATTACGTATGAGGGTAGTGTAGGGAACCTTTTGTCAGTAATTCAGGGAGTGGTAAATTGTACCTTCAAAATTCATAACCATTATAGCGAAGGATTTTTATACCAGAACGGAATCTTTTCGCGAGATTTAAAAGATTTATTTACAGGTAAACATGAAACATTTTTTAGACGAGCAGGAATTACAGAAGATCTTCTAACATTCTTTGATTACATACTGACTGGAAATTTTGCTTACTTTGTGTGGATTGTACCACTACCACAAGCCTATCCTATTTGGATGAAGGCCTTCTTTCCATTACAAAGTTTAGTGTGGGTAAACACAGCGTTAGCTCTTCTAATTGTAAGTTTGTACGTTCAGGTGTTCAAAAACATCAGATTACATAACATTTATCACGTGTCTGATTACTCCTTTATTGAAACTCTTTCAATTCTTTTGGGCATTTCTATACCTTCTCAGCCTTCCCAACTTTCAGGAAGGATCCTATTCATAATGTGGGTGATAGCTTCTCTAGTAATAAACACAGGCTATCAGGCAGCTTTACTAGGATTCCTAACGAAACCTAAGATGTACTCTAGAATTAAAACCATGGAAGATATTGTGGACGCAGGAATACCATTTGGAGGTCCACTGGGTTTCCGACAGCTATTTGACGACGAAGATACAGGTAAGTCTTCAGCTGTGTTCAATAACTACCAGTCAATGGATTGTGAATTCGATTGTTTCGAAAGAGTGTCTAAGGGGGAGAGATTTGCCTTCATCTTTATATATCGTGAAACATATCTACTTTTAAATCATTACTTTAAAGATAATTTTGGACGCATATTGTATGATATAGGCACAGACAAACTTCTAATGGTTCCTGAAGCGTTTTATTTGCGACGTGGTTCTCCCTTTGCAGGACTTTTTAATCGTATCATAACAACATGCTTCGAAGCTGGTTTACAATTCAAATGGGAGGAGAAAGTGGCTCATAACATTCCAGAATATATTTATATAAATTTCAATAGAACAGTGGAATACAAAGAAGATAAGGCAATGCCTATAGCCATGGAGAACTTGATTAGTGCATTTATATTACTTCTGACTGGTCTATGCATTGCACTCACAATTCTTATCATTGAAATTATCGTTAACGTGTTGGATAGGAAGATTAGACACACACCGCCTAAACATTCTTCTGGTTAAATGTTATGTTTCAAAGCGCGAAATTATTGTAAAGTTTCTGATTTCTTTCGTGCTTGAACTTTTCTTTTCCTTTGGTAATATGATATTTTTAAGGAGGCGTAAACTTCGAGATTTGTATTAAATTCTTGATTTAAAAGCTGAAACTTATTTGACTTTTGAAGAAAATCGCATAGAAAGCAAACCGAAAAATCTGAATCATTCTTACATAAGACATTCGTTGTAGAGGTAGGTTGAATCTCGTGAGGGAACTAACTCTGGTACCTTACGTCGCTTATCCCCAGAAATATATATTTATTTTGCGATTTAGATTACCAGTGGTGGACAGTATTTGCCCTCTAATTCAGATTCAATTTTATTACACCTAACACAACAAAAACCTGCTCCTTGTGCAAGGACGACGTGAAATGGTCGTCGCTCCTCCGCAAGTTCATTAGGTTCTTCATCGTATACTTTCTTTGTGGTTACATACATCTCAGTTTATCTCACCAATATTCTGGTTATAATAACATATTTTATATTTGACATGATTATCCTTCATAAACACTTTAAAGAGACAAGGTGACGGTTGAAAAATAAGTCATATAGAATACTAAGTGTGAGCAAAACCTACTCAACTTCAAAATCATAGATACTAAATGTGATATATTTAAAATTTAAAACAGAAAAAAACATTGTTTTATGGTCAATAAATGAGTTATGTTAGTGATAAATATGGGAATTAAAAATAAGAACATGTAACCGGGTACGCCCGTTTACATCAAACTCCCTGAGTTGACTCACTCCCTGTGGTGACGAGAGGTACATACTATGTCGCAGCAGCGCGTCATCTCACTCCCTGTGATGACGACTGACGGGTGCACGAGGAATAGGAAATGAGGCAACAACTTATTATTCTTAATGATGACGTCATTGGTTTCTGTCATTGGTGACGTCATTGGTCAAGTGATAACTCGATATTTTTAGATCGAACTTGATATCAGCGAATGGAAGTGTTCTTCCGTCTACGAGGCGTCAAAATCGTTTTAGCGAATGATTTATCGCCTGTTGTGGAAAAATTCATACATGTTAGTGCGACATAAATTGTGTAGAAAGTTCTCAACATAAAAAATTGCAGTGTACGGAGCGTATATAAACGTAAGTAATTGTTCGTTATTGAGTCCGGAAAAGTTCTGGAACATACCGGGCTACTGCAATGGTGAGAAATCCTTGGCACGTGATTTAAGGAACAAACCTGTAAGTAGTTAACTTTTATTGTCATTGTAGCAGTGTATCGGATAAACGACAGCATCTGAAAAGCAGATCATTCACTGTTGCAAAATTAATAACCTTAGTAGTGTACCTTTGCACAGTACCTGAAGTACCGGTATTGTTAGCCGATTCGGTTATCAAGAAAATAATCGTAAAGTCAGTAATCCAGTTTAGTGACAAGTGACTGGAAGTAATCTATGATATTTCGCATATGTTATGATACCATTGTTAAGCAAATATAGAAAAGCTAGCTATATTGCGTGGTTATCGGATGAATTCATTCGTGAAACGTGCATTGAAAGTAATTATCTCCTACTTGAACGTCAGTAAATGTGACTGCACGAAGAATAACTGGTATTCAGCTGAAATGTATGCAAATCTTTAGTGTCGCCGGCATCTCAAACCTATCAAGTAAAAGTAACTTGTCATTCTGAAATAGGTATTAATAATATAAATACTCTAATTGACAACGTGCACGATACAGAGGGTTGAGAATTTTGTGTTTCTAGAATGTACTGAATGTGTAGAGTAGGGTGCTTTACGCACAAGATAGGCATATATTCATACAGGAAAAAAGTGGTTACGTACAAATTGTGCTGAATCCTAAAGTTGAATTCACATGAGTACAAACTGTTAAACTGATGTTATCATTACCATAAGCAGATCAGGGTGTACTAGATGGCATCCTGTCGTGCATCATTGACTATATTAATACGAACAAAACGTAATACAACGCATTTTATTTCGTTGCAATGTACTGAGAACAATCGCCCTGATAAGGACGTGTAAGGAATAAAAGACAGCCTGTTGAGAGGAAATAGTTAGAAATAAGTAGCTGTTGCCTCCCATATTGCTCTCGAGGTGTCAGTTAACTCATATCAGTATCAAATTATAATTTTGGAGCATTTCATTCTCACTTAAGGTATAATAAATGCTACAGATATTGGGATTTAATAAAATAAAAGTACTTACCTGTGTTAGAAGTTGAACTCCTAAAACTTGACAGTAAAGGAGATTGCGAGTTAACAAGGGATAATCGTAGCAACTGAAAGTTTAAACCTTCTGTATACTTTCACAAAGCTTTATAGAGGCTCAGTTATACTAAAGAAATCCAGTACTAGTAGTTGTAAATGCGTTATTTGTGTTACTATTGTTTATTTGGTGTATTGCTTGATAAGTAATATTCTTATGCATGTACGTGTTCCCAGATAGTGTAGGATTTGTTCAAGTCATTACCCAAACCATCCATACATTCACTCAAATGCAATTGCAATTCTATTAAATAAAGTCATGCAAACAAACTTTAAGTTAGATGTGATGCCATATACATAGATGTGATCCCATTATACCATATAAATATTTCAAAGATTAAGCTCGTCACTTGTCATCGAGTCTGTACGAATCTTAAAACATTGCAAACTGTATGCATTATTGTTTTGTTCTACATTTGTCTGTTATTACTGTGTATCACAAACGAAAATGGCAACATCTGTGGAATAATAAAGCTTTGGAACAGACGACAACATACTATTATTGAGATGCAGTACCAATAAAATCGTTTGTTGTGTGGTGATAACAACGATATTTTGCACGATCCATATGAGCTTCATCGGATGAAATCCAGAGACAGTGAGTTTAACTTCTGAATTATTCAAACGTACTGGGCATACTTCTTCGTTATACTATATCTAGTCACGCAGGTACGTGAACGTCCCACTATCGTACAGCCCTAACTGTGGCTCGCGAGCCACGTGCAAATATTTTCATATGGTCAGCATTGGTAAATCTCTATTTTAAGGACAGGCCTACTCGTTTCGTCACCGTTCTTCAATACACAAGTAGAGCTACCACCCACCATGGGTCAATCAAGATGAAACTGGCTATAAACAAAGGTGGACAAATTTGCGAAACCTTATTAATATTATGGTTATTGGGGTGATCCTTTTATAGTTTGAAATGTACTCGTGATAGTACATAATTTATCGGTCAGATTAACTCGGGACGTGGGTAAGCCATAGTGCTGTGACCGCCGATAAAATTTATTTCATCTTATCTTTATCAAATTAACGATGGTCTTGTCCCAAAGTATCATATTGAATTACTCCACTTTCTAGTTGCACAGTTCTTTTGATAAATCCCAGTTGTTCTGTTTCGCTTATACTTCCTACTGATCAGTTGTTCATTGCTAAGATGGTTAACCAGAAGATTGTCTATGGACTCTTCCAAGTAAAATAATTAATATTCATATTCTAGTTCTGTCTTAAATCTTTAGTAATTTAACTTACACATTTACTAAATGCAACTATTAATTATACTAAGAGCTAATTATGCCGTTCGCTTAAGCCTTCGCGTTTTGTAGCTTAATAGCCTACGTATCAACTAAAGAGGGACTTTACCACTTACAAGTTGTTGACTCTCTCCAAATTTAAGGGCACTCCAAGGCTAGCTTTGATCTCTTCTTTATCACTCCTATTGAGGCCTCCCATTACATAAATGACTAATATAAATGACATGGTCTTTTCAGAAGTATTTTGTTGTTAAACATGCACAACTAACTGTGAATTGGTGAACAGATGGTCAGCTGAACGTAAAACTTATGACATTGACATGCCAAAACGCTGCTAAGCCTCCTGAGAAATTCTTTGTATGCCACTGTATTTACGATAATCTGTTGATGTGAATGAGAATCGTGTCTCCACTGTTTTCTCATGAGTATTAACTGAGAAGAATGTACACATGTTACTAACTTCAGAACATAAAACCGTGTATAGAAATAGTTTTCTACGGTACTGTATTTCTAGACGCTGATGTTTGAAATGGTTTTAAACAGTGGACTTACTAAAGTCAACATGCATAAAGACTATGAAGGGAAGGAAACATATGTAAGTAAAGGAAAAGTCGAAATCTCATTCTTGAAGAACACTAAACTAATAACACTGAACGCAAACAACTAATAGCTTAGTAATACGGAAAGTGCTGTTGTTTATATAACTAAATGATAGAAGCATGTGGTTGCGTACTCTAGTAAATTAGTTTAATTAGTGTATCTTACTAATATTTGCTCTAATTGTAGTTTTTCTATTCAGTTGAATAAAGGAAATCCAGTTATCACTTTACAAGCATAACCTATTTCATTTTATCGTGTGAAATTTCGCGTTTTATCTGAAATGTCTTTCTCAATTGTTTCCATAAGTAATTAATGTTCGTTGAAGAGATCGAATTAGCTCGGTTGAGTCATGGCTGGGGCACAGGAATCGGTAATAACTTTTTATTTCCTCTACAGATATCTTTCTGTTAAGTGTCACCCTGAGAATATGATGGTCATTCGTTCATGAAACCTATTAAAATTAACTAATATATTTTCAAATGGCAATCGAAATTATTAATGTAATTTATGTCGAAAAATTGGAAATAAAACCATTCGCCATGTTTTGGTAAGGATGAGAGTGTCTGCGTATTAGTTATACTTGTGCAATGAATGAAATTCATGACGTCAAAGGAAATGCTATTCACCTCAGTGCAAATAAACATATTCGTCGTCGACCAAGAATGAAAATTCCAGGAAAGCCTAGGTCAGAACGAGCGCCTTGACAACACTTTGAGCCCATGTTCTCAGTCTTTTGGCAAGGGCAAACTTAGTATACAATATCGACCGACCAAGCCTCCATCTGTCTTCTTTCAAATGGTTATTCTGAGTGTCAATTATACTCCAGGCTACTCACGACGAGGTCATTATGACAGTTCGGGCTGTGCCAAGTTAGACTTGGTCTATAAGAGGCTGATCTTTTCGAGCTTCTGACATCTCATTTATCTCCTGCCATTGAAGGTATAAATACGGAAAAATACTCTAGTTACATTTACTAGTGCATGTGACAGAGGCTAGACAAACTTGACATTACACCTCAACATTATTTACTATGAATTGAATAGCTCCCTGGTCTTTGCTAATATGCCAAACGTTGTTAAACATGGCTACACTAAAATATAATCATTTAAATCTCATTTCAGCAGGTATTTACTTTGACATGAATACCTATCGCTGATAAAAATTGCCCCTTGGATAAACAAACAATCTACACTCGTTCACAATAAATACTTACCTACTGTACATTTCAAAAATAGTTTTCAGAAATCGATTTAATGAAGAGAGAAGAGAATATGTATTGTAACGTTATTTACAGGAAAGGAAATGTAAGTGGAGTTTAGATAATGATTGGAGTATGAATATACGAAAATAATGTTATGCATCAAATTGAAATTTTAAAAGAATTCTTTTACATAGAGCGGAATACAACTATCATTCTCTGTTTTAAGAGTACCAACCTTTAGAAGAGCTTATTGCGATGTTAATCTACCATACAACGTGATCCTCGAAACTACATTTCTTAAAAGACGGCACTCAGAATATTGGATGGGTACGTGTAAAGCATAATCAAAGTCCAAAAAATTGGAAAATCAGATTTTGGTGGCATATTGTAAAGGAGGAACTGGCCTGCCTTTCTTACAAATTTATACTTGATAATATAAATCATTCTCCAGTCTATGAGGCGTCAAAATATAGGATCCCTATGGCGAATGATCGAAGTCCCTTGCGTAAAGGAAAGCATAATCTCAAAGTGCAAATCTGGTTAAAATGTAATGTTTTTCTTTTACAACACAGGTGTTCTATTACCAATATCGTTCTTGTTATTAAGTTCATTACTAGTAAATATTGCTCGATTGCTATGCTGGACTTTGATTTTTCTGTTCTTGTTTTTGGACTTCGGTTGTTATATCGTTGGAAGAAAATTACATTAAGAAGCATTGTTGAACAAGCTCATCAACAGTTACTAGTTTTAGGTGAATTTATTGGATCATAATTTAAAAACATCAATGCTATAATGAAAGAAATATTCATAATACTAAAAAATAAATGGAAGCGTTTGAAACGGAAAGGTGAAATTTACTGAAATATTAAAACAAATGTGACTGTTCTTTCCTTGTACCCTACAGTTTCCATTTCGACCAATTGTTTATTTACATTACTTCAATAATTGTAGTTTATGATAAGTTAACATGCCACTCGGAATTAAATTCTTACACTACAAAGGACTGCAATTGTATAAATTTAGTCTGTTCCACTGATCAAACTTCATGTCCACGCTGAACAACTTCATAAAACTATTTTTTCTCTCTTTGATTTGTTGACAAGCATAGATTCTGAGCAGGTGGCCAGACAAAAGACCACAAGGGATTATGTTGAACATATCATCGTATCATTCACCAGGGAACCTGACAGGAAACAGAAGGAAAACTAGTCAGATAGACCTAAGCAAACTTCCGAGCTGGCCCTTCCGCATGATTTTCGTTCAGGAATATTGAAATTGTCAGGCGGGGGTGTCAGAAAAAGTGATATTAACTTCTTCTTGTGCAGTTAAAATTATAAAGTTCATTACAAACTATTTCTGGTAGGCAGGAACCCAACAATATTACATGTTTACGTTAAATCGAGATAAGCAAGAATTATGATTTTTTTTACTTATGACGCTGAATGTCTGAATCACAATATAATAATCTTCATAACAATACTGTTATCTTACGTGGATCACAAAAAGTTACGAACAATTGCGTGCAGCAGACTATTAGTTAACTTTTAGAGGAAATTAGCAGTGAGAGCTACTACACGAATTATTTTCAAGAAATATATGTGAACAAAATTAACACATAATCCTTTTTAATTTTTATTTGTATATAAATGCCCAAGTTTCCTTAATGTTTCCTTTTCATTATTCATTAAATTAATGTGCAGAATTTTTATCATCTCGTATGTAATGACATGTTGAAGGATAGTTACCAAGAACCACAGTATATAATTGAAGGATATTAACATTTATAGCTGCATTTATTTGCACATTCAATCAAACATTCTCAAGAAAGACGCTGGACAGTACTGTATGAACTTGATTTCGATAATATTTTCTAACCGCGCGTAACAAACAATTGCGCAAAAACTCTTGTAAAAATAATGCGAAATTAATTTTTTGAGTGCTAATATTATTTATTACGTTAATTAATCGTGTAATTCACAAACGCTTTTTGCAGCAGGGCTGTTAGTTGTACGATATTAGATTCGATTCTATCTTCGATCTGCTCGTGAAAATCGTGATCTCGCGGGAGAGTCCTGTTGCTAAAGAGGTATGTGAATTACACGAATAATTAAGGTAATACATAACATTAGCACCTCAAAAATTAATTTATTTTCTCATTATTTTCACAACAGGTTTTTGCGCAATGCTTTCTTATGCGAGGTTACAATATATCGAATAAAAGTTCATACACTACCAAAGATGGGTCGCGGTCTCGTTTTCTTTACAGTAGATATCCCTGACCTGTCCGAAGCTGCACATACTAGCTTCTCTTCTTGTATATTGAACGCAAATAACACAGGAATCCCGCATTGTGTATGATTCTTAAGGAGATATAAAAGGAGATATATACGAATAAACTCATACAAAAATATTAACTTTTCTGATGTAAAATTTTCCTCTTTTTGTTTTTTCTTAACACTGAAGCGAATATTTAAGCAAAAAGTTAAGCAGCTGCAGTCGAGTTTTGCAGGCAACAAAGTATGCCTATATATTTTTGAGATTTTGCACCTTGAGGGAAACACATTTTAACGTTTCTATTAAGGGGAAACAATTCCTTGAATATTTATTTTCATTTTAAAGGGCATTTTCTGTCCATACAAAATGAATGCAAATATGAAAAAATGACAGATACTCAACAGATGAAAGCAAGGTAGCTTATTTTCCTTTATTGTTTAGCGTCTAATCCAGTTTACAAAAATAATAGTGGCTATTATATTTTACAGCCTATAATTTTATTATTAATAAGTTTGAACAGGGCGGATGTGATGAAGATCAGGCGAAGGTCAGTTGTTGGTGTGGGTATAGTCAACATACTTCCTGGTTGTGGCAGTTTCGTTACACCGTGAACGTGCGGAAGCACAGAGTGAACATGGGACCTCCACAGAGCGTCATAAGGGCGTGTATGCTGTAGAGTTCAAACTAGGGTCAAACGCTGCTGCAGCGGGGCGGAAGATATGCCAGGCCTTTGGCGAGGGTGTCGTGATTACGCGGACAGTGCAGCGGTGGTTTACCAAGTTTAAGGACGGTGACGAAACACTCGAAGACGCACCACGTGTAGGAAGACCACCTGTGTTTCCTTGCTGTCACGTCTGAGCAAGGAGCCATTTCTGGACAGGGTGTTGACATGTGATTAGAAGTGTGTCCTGTATGAAGCTCCACGACGCCATCATCATTGGTTAGCATCCCATGAACCGGTTCGAAAACAGCCGAAACCAGCACTGCACCAGAAGAAGGTCCTCCTGTGTGTTTGGTGGACTGCTCGCGGCATCGTACATCTTGAACTGCTACCAGCTGGTCAGAGCATCAATGCAACTGTGTAATGTCAGCAGTTGAGCCGTGTTCAAGCAAAACTCAAAACTCTGGAGCGAGCACTTCTGAATCGCAAAGAGGTCCTTCTGTCACAGGACCACGCTGAGCCCCAGAAGGTCGTCGATGCTGATTGGGACTACTTTGGATCTTCCAGGTACGTCTTAGGTGACATATCGATGTTTGAAGGTGGTGGGTAAAGAAGCGACAGAACTTTCTTGCTTACCTTATATATGGACAGAAAATTACATTTAAGGACAAAATAACTATTCAAGGAATTGTTTCCCCTTGATAAAAATGGTCAAAATGTGTTTCCCTTACCTTGCAAAACCCAAAAATATATATTTATATAGACATACGTTGTTACCTGCGAAACCCGACTACAGCCAGTTAAGCTTTATGAATGTATAAGTAATGGATTTAGTAAATATTATAAAGGTATTTAATTCTTCCATCGAAGGTACTACCACAAACACTGGACCGATAGATACACGCAACTGCTGCACTAACTTTCCAGGTAATATGTAACTGCGACTTTGTAAATGTTATTCTCCTTGCTACAAGTTGTACAATGTTATACGTTATATGTTTTCTAGATACTTAGTTTATTTTCAATTTCAATCTGCTTACCATATACAGACTTTGTCTACTAGTATACTGTACCAAGCCATTAACTACGATCACTTAAAATTAACATAATTTACATACATCTAGAAATATGAAACTCCCTGGTTCATAAACGCATTATATTTGTTGATTAATTTACAGGATAAATCAAAACATTACTGAGTAGCGTCACTGGCGTTGAAATTTTTGAAATTCCCTCTGGGACACTACACCAATAACAGGCACAACTTCTTTGTGTTATGTCAATAGATAGCAGTAGAAACTGTCTGCGGAATTTTACATTGGAAAGAGCTGCACCAAAGAATTGAAAGCAAATATATTGTCAGAAAAAGTGATCGTTACCATACAAGACTATGAGCCGAAAAGTCTTTCAAAAATTACGAAACAAGCAAAATGCATTGCGGTCATTCCCTCTCGGTTGTTATGCGCTGTAAGGAAATTTGTGTAATTCAATTGTCATAAGGGTTTTAATTATATTTTTACGCTCTTTGTTGTATACCATAGTCTGCCACGTTTGTCTTTTTATCCTTTCCCTCTTAACCAACACAATTAGATGGTATTGCTTAAGAAATATCTTCAAGCTCAGCACGATGTTATACCGTTGATCGCACGCCATTTTCGCTAATTACAACAAGCAATAAACACAGAAAAGAAGCGGAAGAGCAAATGTCAATGTATTTTCTGAAGAAATAGGCAGACGGAGGTGATGATTGTGTTGCAAAGAGTAATTGATATTTGAATGTAATGCACAAAGAAACATTTGAAACACTTGAATGAGAAAATATTCTATGTAAAGCGTGGTGCCATTGCATCGTCCAGTATTAACACATCGCACTCTAAAATGCCTAGTTTGCAAATGTTGACGTCGTGATTACGGAGGAACTTTGTCATTGCTCTCTTAATGTCGTTTTCTGTCCCTGATACTTTGATGCCCACAGATTGACATGGTAGTATGAGCTCTGCTGTTTTCGATAATGGGTTTTAAAATACAGTTTTAAAGCAGCTGAAAGAACCATCGGTGATAGTTTGAGGTAATGAACTGTCTCATTCATGAGTTAAAGACCTGATTCTGACCAGTGGATGGACAAAACGGAGAATCTTGCATTATATGAAGCCAAAGGCGAAAAATGTAAAACTATCTTATATACGATTCACACGCGATGTAACTGACGCATGAGGAATGTGGATATAGCGCTCCACAGATTCTTGACCTAAGGCACAAATTGAGGAGGGATGATCAGTCCCACGGTCAACCGTCTTTTTCTCCCAAAGTGCCCAGGAGTACCAAATACTCAATTTGATAGGAGGCCGAGTGCACCGCAGAGTGGTTCACCTCGGAGACAGGTTAATATATCTGAGAAAAAACATGCGGTTGACGAACAGGCGAATTCTTACGAACACATAGTGTTACGGATCCCAGCGTATCATTGTGTTTTAAATCCCATTGAAATGATGTACTCTGAAATCAAACTATGTGTCGCAAGGCAAAATTTATTTGGTCTGGCTGTTTCTTATGTAGTTCTCACTTTAAGGGTTGGCGTCTGTAGAGTTACCCCTGAAAATTGGCGTAATTAAATACGAAACATGGTAGATATTGAAGACAATTATCAGATGTTCCAACCTGTTTTTGATGGACCTATTAATGCGGTAACAACGAATCTTTCCACCTCATAGTTCAAGCTTAGATGACGAGAGGAGATTGGAGCACCGAGTGATACACGTAAGTTTCTATTTATCTTCTCTTTAATTGTTGCATTTGCTTTTCAGCTAGTTGTTATATGGCACACTCGTGAGTGTGGTACATTGAAACAATCGCTCTATTCTAATACGTCTGAAAGTGGAGATGGGGTAGCTGTGCTAAGGACATACTGTCTGCGTACAATACTGATATTCGCCTGGTGAAACTGAAACAAATCCTGGATAATCTCAGTTAGTATGGCCATAACAAGTTGATTTTGCTTCTTCTTGCGCCGATCCAAATTCATGACCAAAAAGCTAGATCACAGGGATGGGTGACATTAAAACAAATAAAACTATAAACTGCGCACCAATAAAGCTCCATTAGATAAAGTAAAGTGAAATGGTATTATCTATGGCAGCTTCTAAATGACAGAAACGATCAAAATATTTCTAGTTTAAAGTTTGTTTAGAATGTAGTAATGTTTCTCACAAAATTAAACTCCATGTCACTTACTAATTAGGAGTTTAAAGTAAACCCACTTACATTAATCCTAACTGTAGGGAAACGTGTCTACCGAGCGGCCGTAGCTTAGTTGGAACATCGTTAGCTTCCATTTGGAACGTTTATCTTCGTGCCCAATACCGATCATTGTGACTAGTATTTTCCAAGGGGTTCTCATCAGTCAAAACAGTTTAAAATTTGATTGGTAGCTTCAAGCTAGACCCTTACAATCTAGCATCCCATCCGTGCCATATCCTTTCACCTTGTTCATTTAATTATTTAGATTTTAATCTCATATGTTATTTCTAATGGGACTTAGTTCTGTAAATTGAGCAGGGCTAATAAATAAAAGGGTTATTCAATTATTACGTGAGCATCTAGGAGTAGAAGGGGTTTGCTTATATTTGCTTACATAAGAAAGAAGGCTAAAATGACTAGAAGTGTACTCACGTAATATTTGAACGACAAAAACCAATATCAAATAATATTTTATCTTTACCCAGAGACATAAAAGCTATCCAACTTTTATTTCAATTTTCCAAGTCATGGAAACAAATCATGTACGCCGGCTTGTTTCCAGAATGCAAGTTTTGAATTTTTCATTCATACTTGTTCACGTATTTGGAAGAGAAAGGGTGTTTAACCTTATACGGAAAAACTTTAAGAGTTATATTTTTACAAAATTATTCGAATATTGACATCAAACGAAGCCACGGAAATTTTCGGCTGCCAGATAGGGGGAAAATTTCAATCCATTTGTCAGTACCCTCGTGTGGTATCTGTTTGTTGTTGACGTCTCTGAATCATACATTTGCTTTCTTCTAAAGTGAGAGAGGTTAGTACACAAAAATCTCACAACAACGCTGAATTGAACGTGCAACCAGCCATAAATCACGGGGTGGAACACTAAATCTGTTCACCGTAGTCACCCAAGATGCAAGCTGCTTTCTACGGTTGTTTATGCCTTGAGTGGACTCTACGCCGTACGACGTAGGTGCTGATGTTGGCATTGTTGATAAAATATTTAGAAATTTAATATTTTTTTCGAAACCATTGGAACTGTACACAATACATTTGGCACTTAAGTACTGGGTCAGGTTTGACAGTTCATTGTAAGACATTCCAAACGTTGAGTGTTCCCAACATAGTTTATTCACCCCTTACCAATGGGTTCTGTAAATTAGTTAGTTATAAAAATATAATCGCATAATAAAAGTTGTTTTGTAAATTTTTAGTATTTTGAGGAAGCGCACAAATTTGTTATACTTCAAAATCAATGTTTAATGTTCACTTTGATAAAGATGTATTTATGTGGACCTACGTGAGATACCTTCCCTTTCTTTTCGGTAATAAACATATTGAGTTGAAAATAGATAATGCCATTCAGAGTTTAGGCAGGGAATCGACTCCCGAAATATGTTCTTTATTAATTTTTACTTACCATATATAGATTATTACCGAGATGGAATTTGGATATTTTATTATAATATCATCACATTTCTGTGAGGATTAATGAAGACGACCTAATATAAATTGTGCACTTAACTTACACTAATTGTAACCTTTTCCTATTTTTGAGTAATTAAAGAGTGATCTATTAATGGTATGTGTATAAGGTCTTACTGTTGGTGTTTGTTTTTTAACGTATATAAATATTTCGAATATCTTGTTGTTATTAAGCTTGAGGTGTAAATGTGAAATATTTTGCAACTATATTTGTGGAACTTTATCAGTGCCTAGGATAACATATGTTACCGTTGCATTAGATAAAAATCATTAAAAATTGTCTTTGTCCATATTAGGAAAATGGAAAAAGGAAAATGGGGAATATAATATTTGTTCTAATGTTTGCATTAATTTTAAGGCCTTTAGGCAACTTCGGCTGAGGCAATAATATCTAACTGTTTTCAATAGAACATTTGGTTCTATTCTACGTAATAAATATATTATTGTTGATTTTATTTTAATCGATAGCTTTTGATAAATTATGTCATATAGGTATCGAGCATTATATGATTGAATGTGTATCATATTTAAAAAACACTTTTGTATATTTTTAATTATTGATTGAATTCTTAATAGCGGGTTAAGTAAGTATAAAAGTTGGAGAGATCAAGTATAAAAAGTTTAATAGATTTATTTACATTCGTTCAAGAATTAAACAAATTATCTTGTAGGAACAAATAGGATTCATTAAGAGAAAAGCGAGCAAAGTGGCATGGTGGAGCAAAGTTTGCTCCCGGGCAAGTACGCAACAAATCAATTTACAGTTGCCACTGAAGAGAGGTTAGAAACTGCTTTTATGTCGCAATGAAAAAGTATGCTTAATACATGATGCACTAGTAGAGTAGAGGAAACCCTCTAGGTGAGGAAGCGACCTTTAAGTGGATGGTGAACACAATACTGTCAGGATATACCATCTGTTATATCAGGCAAATGCCCTATTATCTTTGTCATGATGCCACAAAATCATATTGCAAATGATTCACTGTCGTTGTATATATTAACTAAAAATTAGAAAAGTATTAAAGCGGTAAAAAAACACACAAAGCGGCAACGTGAAACGTTTCTGAAAATGGCAAGACATTTTTCAAGCCAGAAAGGACCCAGAACAATTCTTAAGGGAAATGGCCCTCGTTGAAATTGACTGAAACTGGAGAATGGTATGGACCTCGTTATCAAAAGTTCTCATGGACGGGTAGCGTTAAAATTACTAGTTTTCTTGTTACAGCTATTTCAATTTGGTATATTAACTATATGTTTATATAGTTAATAAAATTGTAATAAAAATCGATAATTATTAAATAATTACAAGAGTTGAAAGTAAAGAACGACTGGGCATAACTAATAAATAACTAAAGGCATCATTGCAATACTTTATTTACAATGTTACCGGACCTTACTTTATATTTGAATGTAGTCGCCATAGCGATCAAGGCAATTGTTGTAACGCGGAACAAGATTTTCAAAACAGCTGTTGTACTCTTCCGCCAATGACTTGAGCCAGGACGTGACTGCTTTCTGCTTTTTTTCCGGAGAGTATGTTCGATACCACTCCATTGACTAACGCTTTGATTCTGGTGTTAAATATGAAACCCAAGTCTCTTCTTCCGTTACAATGCGATCGAGAATTGGTCATCATCTTTGCCGTACTCTGTGAGAAATTCAAGAGCTGCTTCTATCCATTTCTTCTTGTGGATTTCAGTCGAAGCCTTGGGAACCCACCTGGCATACATTTATTTATAGTAAAGGTGGTTATAAGGTATTTATAGGTCGAACATTTTGTGCATTCAGAAACCGACTAACACCACAGATTTTACACTTGACAGCTCGTGCCATAGCTGGGTCATATAGGACACTTGATTCTGCAGCAGTGTGTACGGTTTGGAGTGTGGCTTGTGTTTGAAGATGGCAGCGTCGCAGGACCACATACGGCATATCATGCTGTATGAATTTTACCAGCGACACCCAGCCGGCTAAGTGGCACGAAACATCAATGCCGTAATTGGCCAGGACGCTGTGGATGTAGAAAAGTGCAAGAGGTGGTACAAGAGGCTTCGGTCTGGGGATACGTGCCGAAACTTGGAAAATGGATACCACTTGTGTTAGCGCCTCAACAAAAGCAGCAGCGAGTTGAAATCTGCAGTTCTCTGCTCACCCGTCACAGACGTGAGCCATTTCTGGACAGGATGGCGACAGGTAATGAAAAGTGGATCCTCTACTGCAACATTACAAACAAACGACTGTGGGTACCTAAAGAGGTGTCGCAGGAACTGTGCCAGAACTTGATATCCACTCCTGAAAAGTGTTTGGTGGGTTAACCATTTTGAGCTCTTGGCACGTAACCAGACCAATCAATGCAAACGTCTTCTGTCAGCAGCTTGAACGCCAGCGGAGTACATTGTCGGTGCAACGCCCTGCTCTGGTTAATAGGAACGGTGTGCTCATCCAAGTTGATAACGCGCGTAAGCACGCTGGAAGAAGGACCTGTGTTATGATCAAGGAATGTGTGTGGGAAAAGCTCCCCAACCGACATTTTCAAAAAAAAATTGCACCAAATCCTGTCGCAGTCTGCAAAACCACCTTTCCGGAAAAGCACTGCAAAATGAGGATGACGTTCGACGAGGAGTGACCGAGTTCTTTTCCTCCAAAACTAGTGGCTTATTTTAGAGGGGAATTCAACAACTGGTTGGCAGGTGGCAGAGTGTTGTGCATTCCAGTGTAGACTATTTCCTTACTAATGGTAGTGTTCCATGTAAGTTACATTTCTTTTCCTCACGGTGCAAGAATACCACATTACTTATGGGATAAGCTGATACTACCCTTATATGATCCATATATAACCACTTTTAACCATATATATGCATATATGGGAGAACCTACTGCGTCTTCCGTGATATATGACACTGTAATTAATGAGTCAAATATAGGAAATTGGGGTTAATAAATAACCATATTTATAGGTTATCGTAAATGGGTCATATATGGGTTTTATATTAGTCATTTATAAGTCTCATATTGGTCATATATAGATCAGAAGTTGACATCCCAGTGGAAAAGGTTGAACGATCAAGTACCTGACTTTCCAAGGATTGATATTACTTATTTACGTGATTTGACAGTAGTCGTTTCTCAGGTTAATCTTTCGCCTTCGTTCATCCAGGACAATCTTCAAAGAAATGACCATGTTGAGATTCAAATCGACACACTCTTAAATGATAATATTTCCAACAGAGTTCGGATTTACTCCAGGTTTCGTAATGCTACAAAACATTAGATTTTAATAGCATATGTAAACCAAGAAGACACTGAAATCGAAGAAGATATATCATAAGCGGTTATTATTGCACATGTCATACTGGAGTAAAAACCCTTGGTACATGCGCAGACATCGCCCGCATTTGGTGGTATCTGGGATATGCACGTCATCAAAGAGATATTAGCTAACCCGGTGGAAGGTCTTGTGTACAACAACAGACGCTGCTAATACAGTAGCCCACAAAACATTAATGATTATAATGTAGAAATAACCGACCAGAGTAGTGAGCATCAAGATTTACTGTTGTGTAAAGTAGAGAAATAATTGAGCACACCGAAAGTGAGAGTCAAGGAGACTTATGTTAATAATTCTCCCCCAATACAAGAGGCGAGGGGACTCATATTAATCAAGTACACCCAATGTGTACTCTCAAGGGAATCAAAACCTACTATGCCCACGTCGTTGTTCTTGGGCAATACTAAAAGCTGATTTCAAAATAAAGTGTTTTAGGCGCATTTCGCTACCTATTACTTTAGTTTCCATTAGTCCTATTTGATTTCATTTGCATTGCAATAGGTTGTCAACTGCTGTTTCTTCAATTTAACCTCAACAACTTAAAAATACAGTAAGCGCCATTATAAAGATGAGCCCATTCCAAAACTGTAAGTTCATTTGAACAAATACTAGAATATATTATATGTAAGTTAACACCATATATCAAATGCCGATTAATATATGTTAGTGTGCCTTTTTATTATCATCACCAAGATTAAATCCGGTTCTCCTGGCTTTGCTGGGTATGAGGAATCTGAAAACGAAATCCTACATGTTCTTCCATACAAATTAAACAATAGGGTTCCTTGAAAGGCTCTGTGTGTGTACGTGTGTGTGAATGCGTTGTTGTTGTTATCGTATATACAACAACATAATATGCTGCATATGTACACCAATATATTATATTTTGTATAAAACGTTTTCCTTCTTCATGTTTAAGCAGATATTTTGAGCAAGTATAACAATTACGTTCTCTTTTCCCCCAATATACAAATTCACACATATAACATACTCATTAGTACTTTAATATGCACTAGTCATTCTCAGATGTATCGATAATAAAGCATGCATCATGGATATAATCATTAAATAGCTATAGTTTTTTAATTACGAAGCTGTTAATATAGATATATGGTAATATACTACATCGAAATAACTGTAACAATAAAACTAGTAGTTTTAACGCTACGCGTCCGTGAGAACTTTTGATCATGAAGCCATACCATTCACACGTTTCAGGAATTACACGGAAGCCCACTTCCCATAAGAGTTGTGCGGGGTGCTTTGCTCACATTGTACATCTTATCCAACTCTAACAATTTTAATATCATGTTTTATTGTGTTCATTTCCCTAGACCAGTGGATCGCGGTGTGCCGAGAACCATCTGTGATTTTGATGGTAAAAGAAGTAGTTCAAATATTTTTACTCAATATTAATTTTGAAAACGGAACAAAATATTAATGGACTTTATCATATTTATTTTACACTAAAATTAGTGTATACAATTAGTAACAAAATCTTCTCCATTGTTGCCAACTCGTACGCTAGCGTGTCACGAGAACGCACTATAAAGGATAGTGTGCGCCGAACAAAAATTGAGAACCACTACACTAGCCTATTATACACTCCAGATTATAATATTGAGATGTTAACTTAGTATCAGGGTAATAAATATTTTTTGGTCCGCAAACTCAATATTGCTTTTTCATTTTACGATGGAATTTAGGAGAGATTTGAAGTTTTTTACCGGTGTATTAGACATTTAGTTATCGTCTTTTGTTCCAAAGTTATGAAGCGCTTAATTAAAAGTGTGCCATAATATATATAATTCATAGAAATATTCAATTCACTCCTG
>JAGDQP010030002.1:0-13268 GCA_022664845.1 Lepisma saccharinum | reverse complement strand
TAATAGCCATAATATTGACTTTCTCATGCTGATATATCGTTCCTTTCTTGCCCATTTCACGGACGACAGTGCATTTCAGTTTGGAAATCTACCAGAATGATTTATTGTTACTGGATTTAGTGAGTCGTCCTTTTAACAAGATTTAAACCGAACACATTGAAACAGTGAATCATATTAACAACAGTAGAATCGACGTTCTCTACGAAGTAATTAAATGGATGTTTACAGTTCCGAAAATGTTACGTTCAGGTACGGGGTATTATAAAGCATGTGGCAATAGGTAAACACAGAGGAACATATTGGTGTAACCTATTTGATAAAGACAATAGTAGTGAAACAAGATAGATTTAAAGATGATGGATTGATAGTAGAATTACCACGTTTAAGTAGAGTACTGTATTACATTATGTAACAACTGGAGTTAAACGTTAATATGTGTCAGTAGTACCATAGACTAAATAATAATATAGACTTGTATTGCTTACGTATTTTCCTCTGCGCTGAAATTATTATTATTTTTTTCCTTAAGAGCACGTGATTTTGAACCTTCCCATTTGGTGGCTACTACTGAAAAGATCTAGCGACTGAAAGTAGTCGCCAGTCACTTAACAGTCACATGCTCCTTAGCGCAGACCAAAATTGGTGTACATGTCTTATTATTTATACTGTAGTATTACTTTTGCATTGTGTTGCGTGAGGAAGAACTGTGCGCAGGAATGGATGGAGGTCACGAAGTATTGTGTGCTTTGGTTTAAAATAAGTCTGCCACACAAGTTTAAATGAAGTTCCGCACTCAGTTACAATTAGGACTACATTTATCTACTCGTAACACGAAGTTTTATTAAGTGTTGCGATGTGCTAGGTAACCAATGTTACGACGACAGTGAGAGTGTTGAAGTTCACGAGAGTCGGCACGAAGTGCGTCCTGTGTAGCTGATATTCCATGTGTTAGAAGCAGTTTATACATTATGACATACGTTGAAGGTCTATAGTTGCATGTAAGATGCTTGGCAGGGCCTTGTAAATGTTGCATCGGATTCAAGACAACCAGGAATTTCTGGACTTCGTAAGGTTAGTTAAAAAAATGTAATTCTCATTTTTTTTAACGCGGTTATATTTACTAGTAGAACTGTATAACAGTATTCTTTGTGGAGTTACATACATCGATTCATTGTCTTCGCTATTTATCTTATTCGTTTTTTTGTATTTAAGTCATAAATTGTATTATTTTGAAATACCGGAACAAACTTATTTACCGAACGAGAAACTGCAAATTTAGTTTGAATTTAACTAAGTGTTTTTGTTATTAGCAGAGAATTATTCAAAATGGAAGATTATTTATTGTTACATGACATGGACAAATCGGCCCTACGCTTTCCTCTGGTTGCCCTGTTAACGACAAGATCAGATTTCAATCCTCTGTAAACGTACTGTCCTAGTTTGTGTAAATTTTTACTTCTGTAGTCCAACAACTGTTGCTTTCTCAGGCGCTTGGTTTACTGGGCTTCTCCATATTGTAATAGGGTTACATTCTGGGTTTAAGTCGTGTCCATTATGAAGTATTAAGCCATCGCCATGCTTTTTTTTCTCCAATTGATCCATCCGGCGAAATACATGTCTGGCACTCTCCCAGAATTCTTCAGTCCTATGCGTCCTGGACTTCCTAAACTTGTCTTCGGGACAGGGATATAATTTCTCTCTCTTAGGCACATTTAACCCGTTTAACTTCATTATCACTACTGGTAGATACTTCATTCTTGATTTCCATTTCCTGGGCTGCAGTTACACTTTGTTGTTCAGTAACATCAGCACTCCTTTTTTGTGCCTCCTTTTATTATTTTTGTGATTGTCAGACATGCGTGAGAGGACTAGGTTTTTTCCTGCGGGTTTTGCATCAGACTGAATGTTTCTCTTCAGTGGTCTAGTTGCTTTACGTCTCTTCTTTCACAGCAGCCAAACAGCTGTATCATCTGGCGGTCTTCCATACTTTTAACTAGATGTATCATTGCTGTCATGTTCTATTCCTGGAATTTTCTCTTAAATCTGGCATTTTTTCTTTTGTCTCTATATCCGATAATTTCTTGCTCTTCCCCAGCTTCGGACTTCAGACTCAACGGGGGATGATTCCTCTATTCCCTTGTTAGTGTTTTCTTTAGCTACCTAACCATTGCGATAACGTTTATTGACCTCCCTGTCATTTCCCCTTCATTTTCTCGGTTTTACCACTGTTTCCGAGCTGTTGAAGTCTCCTCTTTATGACATCCGCCTCACTCCTTCATACAGAAAGGTCAGTCACTTTCTGCAGCGTTGGTTTCGCGTTCTTTAGATCTTTGTTTCGTTCCCCGTTTAAGTATTCAAAGGTTTTATCACGGTTTATTCTCTGTCGCACCAGGCAAGTGCCGCGATGATACCTTCAATTTATGCCCTGGGCGGCGTCTTCCCGCATCCTTTACCATACCGTATGTTGGCCCGAGCCATAGGCGTCTGAGGGCCGCAAATCGATTCTCTCTCTGTGACGCGATTGCAGTATCATTTGAGCTTTGTTCTAGCTTGCTTGTTGACCTATAAGCCAAATCTTCACACTAGCTAAGCATTATTTCTTCATGTTTCCCACTCTTTCTTTCCAAAACAGTTTAAATTTATTACACCATCTAATCCTTGTTACCTTGGAACTTTTTTAAAGCAAGATCACTTCAATTTATGGTATTTTTACAGTTCAAAAATGCCAGTCCCTGTTCGGGCGCCATTCATGTTGAAAAACCAAGTTTTGCATAATTAGTTTGTTAAACACTATGTAGACTGTTCGTTGTTAGACCTGTTTATTAATGCATTTATGTAGTGATTTTTGCTATTTATCGTATCCATTATTTTGTACGTATTAGGCTAGATTATGACAATACCCGATTCTCTTGAAACACGAAAATTATTAAACAGATGTTTAGACCACCAACTTGTTCATAATTAAACAGATTAATAGAGATTTTCGTGAAGATAGAATATTGTTTAACGACATGGGCGAAATACTTTGGTTTTGATTACAATTTGTGCGACAGCTAAATAAAATCTAAGTAGCTTACAGTGTCTCTTGCTTCATAATACGAACAAATGATGTTTCAAAAGTGTCGAAGGTATTGTACAGCTTCTATGCCTCTTTTTCGAACCACAGGGACAGTTTAACCTAATTGTACTGCCTTCCAGTTCGCGCTTCCTGGCATCGCTCATATAGGCCTCCAACGGATTACGAGATCAGTTTGCTCCGTCTATGTCTATAACCTGTAATTAGTACAAGCCTTCATTGTAAAACTCCAGGAAATCTCTACTCGTTTACATCGGTCGTTCTCTGGCTTCTGCTGAAGCGGTAATAATAAAGCCGAAATCACAACGACATAAATCGATGTCCCCACAGAACCACAATATTCCAGTACGTTTTTTTTTAATTTTTGGCGTTAAATGTTTTTCTCATACTTTAAGATACTAATTAATATACACATAAGAAATAGAAGTATCACGAAGAGTAAAACTTTGAAATTCGGAAGTAGTAGTGGTTAATATATATTTAGCAAATTTTTGTTTATCAGATATGAAATTATTCATTATTTACACATGTTATTCACGTCTTATGTAGTATTGGGATGAATTAATAATGCGTATTTTGAATATGATGGTATGGTTGTTATTATTATAATAATGCTTAATGTTCTTATGGGTATCAATATTGATTCCTGGTCAGATTTATAATTGGAGGATATATCGGATTACCTTTATGACTAATATTGCATATGAATAAAGGTTGAGATATTTGGACATCGGATATTTTTTAACGGACATTCTTTAATACTATTAATGGCGACGAAGAAACAACATCTGAACTCACGAGAGACGAGTATGTTTGACGAGACCCACATATGGACTATGACTGCTACAACAGTATTAAGAATTTGGACTGAACATGATTGGAATATATTTGCAATGGTTCATGGAGAGAATAAGAATAGTACAAGCTCATCTATTTGGCAAAATAGGAAAACGTGGCTTATATAAGGATCGATTTATTTTTTACACGTTAACGCAAGCGCAGAATCAACCTCTCGTACTATTTGTAGCACTACTTACAGTTCAAGCTGACCTTTGTGATTTTGGTTCAAACCTTCAAGCAAGGTTACTGGAACAATTAATGTTAGGTGTTGCCAGTCTCCACCGTCAGACGATATTACTACAGAAAAAAGATTAACTCTGAATAAAGCTATCTATTTGTTGATGTGTCTACAAGAAGATCAGCCAAGTGGAAACGACTTATGTAAATAATTGTATGATACCTCCATGCATACAGGATAATAGGGAGACAAATAGGTTTGCGAATAAGGAACAAAATGGCAATAAACGCAAATCATGTGCTCGTTGTGGTACTTTTCACGCATATCGGAAGTGTCCTGCTTATAATAAAACAGGTTATCGTTGTAATAAGAACAATCATCTTGTTCGCAAATGTAGATCTCACTTACTCAAGGAATCAGATAGCAAAGATGATTTTCAATTCCTCAGATCCCAAGCCAATTGGATGATCAAGTATTTCACCAGGAAGACGACTTAATAATAAAGACACTTTGGCAGGGTCAAGAAGTAGCAATGTCTCATGTAATACAAAGAGTAATTTCTAGTCAAGAGCAAAATACACAGATTGAATCCAGAACTGATATGCAGATAGAAACTAAGAAACGCAGCAGTGGAGAGATGAAGCAAAGGGAAATTCAGACTGACCTAATACATTACTCCGATAAGTATATGCAGACCGCCCCGAAGGAGACAGCAGAAATTCGAATATAAACGTCTTCTATTGAGACTACTGCTAATAGAAAACAAAGGAAGTACGGAAGTCAAATACACAGAAATATAATTTGGGACAGAGCTAGTTAAACATTATACCAAGGATATACTGGTTAATTTACGTCAATTTGGACATTGTTTCCTGGGACGTTATTGCAACCTATGTGAGACACAAATATGGACATTCTTCGACGGTTTCCAACTTAATTAACTGGCAAGGAACTATTAGATAAGCGGAGGACATTTCGAGTTCATCTGCGAGAAGCCGTGATTATTGTTGTTGGCTACTTTATTTAATATTATGTATTTGACGATGTTTGATTTGATTGATGGACTAGATGGTGATCCATTGATGTTGACATGGGGATGACTTTGATTTGATGATTGGATATGAAATGACTATGGATATTGTTCATGATGATATGAGATGATAATGCTTATTTGAATTATACCATTTTGAGAAAGATTTCGATAGACTTATGATTGATCCCTGATGTTTCAAATATAAACACTTTGGACGGAAAGACTTTAGTTGATCGATAGGGGGAGTGATTGTTGTTGTTATAATAATGCTTAATGTTCTTATGGCGATCAATATTGATTCCTGGTCAGATTTATAATTGGAGGATGTATCGGATTGCCTTTATGAGGAATATTGCATATGAATAAAGGTTGAGATACGTGGACATCGGATATTCTTTAACTGACATACTTTAATACTATTACGTAAAAAAGGAATGATACTCTTAACAGTAGTATTCAAGATGAGACAGCTTTTCATGTAAATGGAAAAGAGTATACCTGTAGGATATAGGGTGAAGAAAGCACAAGTACTTGAGCTGCCCAGAGCTGAACATGTTTTTTTCATTTCTAGCATCGGACACGTTCGTCGACAGTTCATTCCATGGATGAAGGAGGGCTACCAGTGACCCATTCACTTCCAGAAAGATTAAGCATTTCCTGAACTTCGAGAAGTGCGCATGTAAATGAAACATTTTTCAGATCGGTTGTTTGGTCTAGTGGTTCATTACCATCACGTTCTCGTGTTTCTCTTAAGAGCGAGTGTTCTTATCAATCTTGCAAATTTAATTGAACTCCATAATTGAAATACCACGCCAGATGCGAAGCCAGAGATGCTACGGTGTGCGTATTGTGATATTCCAACACTTTGTGTAATATTTTCGGAATAAAATTATATACAAAGTTGTAAAGCGGTTTTTGAAACACCGTAGTACGACGATTGTCTTCGTTAGACAGGTGAGGCGCCGGTAAAGTGTTCACAAAATTGTAATGTATTTGCTTAAACGGACTGTTCTCTTGCAAGGATTTTTTATTAAAAGGTCCTATTGGCTTGGTGCATAAATTCCGTCGACCAAGAAAGGTGGTGTAATATCCCTTGTGAACTTCTTGTTCTGTGCGCACTGCATAACATGGTCCTTTGTATGCAGTGGTCTCTGGTAACATCTCAGGTTGAACCATCGACATTAATGCTTTCTTTTTTGCTGGTAATTGAACGTAAAGTGTCAAGTCGAGAAGAACGAATATTTTGGCTCATCATGTTGTTTTAGGTTTATCGAGGTGTGCCAAAAACATTTGTGCAGTGTATGACGAATAGTGAAACAACTAACAAAAGTGATATCGCGTTTCAAGAAGGAACAGTACGACATTAACGCTTCCCCGCGATCTGGACTTAAATTGACTTTGTGAGGACCGTTTGAACGCATTACTTCATGTGGATCCTCCCTAGCCGACACGGGAATTGGCCATACAGATGAACTGTAACCACGTAACTTTCAGAAAACACCTGCACTCCATGGGGAAGGTACAGAAACTTCATGCGTGGCTTTCACACATATTCAGTGGTAACAACAAAGGACAGCGTGTAGCCATCTGTCTCTCCTTACTCGTTGGTCATCGCTGTGATCGCCAAAATCAGCATCACACACGAGAAACAATGGCTTAGCGCAAACGGAAAGGGCCCATCTCATGCCAAATCACAGCTCCTAACCCGATCATCTCAGATTTGCACAAAAAATTGTAGGATGGTAGATGACATATTGTTATATACATATATTACATATTGTCCCTCAGTGATACACGCTATTAATACAGCAGGGTTGCCTAAGCCAGAAAAAACGTAAAATAATATGCGTACAGTGTAAAAAATTATAACTTTGCGTCTAATTGTGGTAGAACGTTCATCTTGGGTTTGTTTTGAAGTTAAGTTAGGGAAACATAGATTTGATAAAAACTATTACATTAAAATATTGCATTTTTTATTTCATGATTACATGATGTGAACTTTTGCCTTGAATATCTAAAAAAATAGCGTGTCTTCATTTATTTTAAAAAATAAAGTACCGTAGATCGGGGGTAACTTTGCCCAGTAAATAGCATTTTTTGGGTAATTGCAAGGCAGCGAGGAAACGTTAAAGTAATTAATCTGAATTATTTACCATAGACAGAGCAGTTAACTGCACATATTCTGGAACGTTTACACACTGCTAAGTACGATCCAAAGCAATAAAAAATAGTTTGCTTAGTAACTACTTAATGCATAAAAATTTGGTCTTGATACTTTTAAGGCAACTAGTACTTTTCTGAAAGCTACTGGAAGAAAGTACTTTTTTCTATGTTAAGGTATGGTACTGGGACGAAGCTCATGAATTGTGGTTGCAAAATATTGCATACTTTGTTTCCTTCAGCCTCGGTGGGATAACATTGTTCACCTAGAATTTTAGAGAAATACCACGGATTTACCAGAAAGGCCTATCAAAATCTTACAAAAAGGTCAACCGATGAGGATATTTGCAAAAACCATCGAGGAGGTGACAAGTGGTGCATTATCAGAGCGTAAGGCAGCTGTGAAATATGGTATCCTTCGCTTAACATTGCGCTGCAAACTTAAGGGAAGCATACAAAGTGCCCTGGAACTCCTATAGTCTTCTCCGCTGAAGAACATCTGCTGGTGGCCAGCACAATCATTGGTTCAAAATGGGGGTTCACATTAGTCCTAACTGATTTTTCATGTTTTGCTTGAATCAAAGCGCACCACAGAATGTAGCATCTTCGTTATTACAATTATCTGAATCTCAAAACCTGGACAAAGATACCATTCTAGGGGTAACTTTGTGCAGGGAATTCATTTCTGCAATAAAAATAGGAGTGCACAAAGTTACCCCACAACTTTATCTACACTTGTGTATTTTTTAAATAAATAATTTGTTAACTAAATCTAAAATGGAAACATGTATTGATTTCACTTTGTCCAGAGCTTTGCAAAGTATTTTTCATGTTACATTTTGCGAAGAATTACCAACTTTACAAGGCAAAACTTATATTTTGGCGATCTACGGTGTATAGTTAAATGTAATGTATCTTTGGTTCAAGTTTCATTTTGGGATGACTTTGGGAACAGGAATAAAAAAATATTCAGTATGCACGTAAACCCGTTTTGCACTACACATGCTTAGTGGCTAGGGCTGCCAATTAATGTCAGTATTGAATCCGGGACACAATGGAAAATAAAGATATCGTAAGGTTCGTGGTCGAAATCTCGGAGGTATGAATTTAAGATATTCCTTTGTGACATTAACGCAGAATATGAAATTTTGTTGCAGTTAAATCTGTATGTAAATTTAGGTAATTAAATACAGGAAGGTACAGTGCACGATATTCTCAATCCCTGATTGATGAAAATATTCCAGTAACTTATCCTAGCTGTATAATGAATGAAGACCCATTCCAGTTCCGAAGCTTGTAGATTTAAGAAAGCTTTGTGCTTTCATACCAGAGATGTACCGTTAATTTTATACAGTACAGTGAAGAGTTCAGTCAAACTTCGTCGTAGGACAACCGATGTAGTTGTATGACAAGAAGAATCTGACGTTTTTATTCTGTCATCAGAATCCGAAGAAGAATGTTAGGCATGTACCCCTGTGTTTTTTAAGTTTCATGCTCTGGTACTAAGTGTTTTTGTTCCTGAAGTATTTTGTTTCATTATGTTGTGACTTCTGTATTTAAAATGTATGAAATAACATCTACTGACATTCCCAAAGTATAAATTTAATAAAGAGAATTAGTGTTGTTTCTACATTTTTTTTTTTTGTATTCTGCCTTGTGTGTTCAGAATAATTGTCACAATATTTGCAAATAAATAAAACACCTTTTAAAGGTATCCAATTGTACTTCTATTAGGTTAACGGTCTGAGTCATAGTTGCCTAAAGGCATTAAAATAAAATTCAATTTTATTAGGTTAGTTTATATGCAAATATACTTTTTAACATGAGTAGTTCCTATCGTAGTATCAAGACCAAACAACTGAATTTTAAGTCAACAACTAAAGATCATCCAAGCAGGTACGTTTATTCTCAACATCTCTAATTCCTACGTGTACCATTAATATCTGATGTATATACTATATTGAATCCATAAATTGCACTGAGCTTTACTACTCCAATGTCCAGGTAATATCTGTACAAAAATCAGAAGAGACTACATTTGTCAGAAATTATTAACAAGCCATTGTAGCTACAAACAGAGTATTCATAACAACCAACAATATAAATACTGACGTCTTATTGTCCTGTCGACTGTTAGGTCTAAATATCTCAAATGCTTGACTCACAATACCCATTTCCTTTGTCATCCCTAAAGTATGAGTATAATACACAAAATTATAAGAGATCTGTTAGAAACGTAATGTAACTCTGATGTTCTCTGAACATCTTCTGTGAGAGTTATGGGTTTCATGCACGGTGCAACAGACGTAATATCGTATTTGTTCCTGCGTAGTTTTGTAATTGAAGTACTTTCAACATTTCCTCTACTCAAAAATAGGGTCTGAACCACGTTCCAGTCCCACCGAAAATTGAACTCAAGACTACACATGTATTATCATCATTGATTATTTTGCAGTTCCTTCTTTTCGCCCTTCTATGTATATTATTAACCTTCTTTATCGTTCTGATATGTTACTCATGGTCCTCAGCTCGAGTATCAACGATTTAAATATTCTCAAGGTCAGTATGTGAACCTGTTCAGCTGTTCTATACTAACAGTCCAGAATATAAATATGTAATGCTTGTAGAAACATTACTTATTCCAGCTAAATTTTACTTTTGTCCCTCGTGTAGTGTTCTATTTGAGGGGGAAGGGGAGGGGTCGAGTTTACACACGTAAATTTGCGAAAATAACTACTTTTTAACATGTTCTTCTGTAAGATCATCTCAATTAGAATATTCGTATGTGTCTGAAAAGAATCTTTTCTCAAATGTGCCTCCTTCAATTCCGGAAATAGAATAAATTAAATTCATATTTTTAAACATATGATGTATTTAAACGTGGGGGAAACAAGTTGATCTATCAAAATGCTAATATTAGTGTGCGAACCAAACTCCGTAGTGTAGTGGGAAAACTACTTTCGATCCAGAACGGAGAGAATTAAGTAAGTTCAGATTTTGCTACCAATCCTACGGAAGCTTGCAAAAGTCAGGGAATTTACTTTAACTGCTTTTTGGTCCGTTTTAAGTACCAGTAAGTTTAATGTATGAATCCAGGGTGAGTTGCAAGAAAAAACTTAATCTACACTTAAGTCTGTTTGAGTTGCACTCGGCCTGAGTGTGCTCTTAAGTCTGTTGCTGGAAGCTCAATACTATAACTTAAATACTGCTTTTCGTACTTATTCGTCTACTAATTAAGTTTGGCAACACCGCAATTCGGACCAAATATGGTCATTGCACATGCTCAGTGTTAGTTAACAGTTGAGTTCCTGTTGGCGTGATCATTCAGAAACGGAATTCGTGGAAAGAATATGTACAAAGGATTACTCAAATTCCCGACAATAATTTTTTTGCCGGTTGCACCAAATAACTGAGATAGTGAATAATATGTACAATCTGAACTACGCTAAAATCAAAACTATTCTGCATATTATTGAAATAGAAATAGATTTAAGTGAAAAGCAACTAATTGAATAGAATTGTTTTTAATGCCCTGAACGAGCGGGTGAACTTCTAAGGACGGGATCTACAGTTTTTAACACATTGCGTCCGGCTGGTTTGTTTCGCAAAGTGGACTCCGAACCACTCCATTTAATTGGCCCCATCGGGAATTGAATCCGTGTCTAGGCACAGAAAAACAGGTAACGTTGCTACTAAAGTACGTAGCTATGTACTATGGCTTCTGTGAATGTATCTATATACATCGTATATAAACAAAATGCCATGTTGGAATATGCTTTTAATTGATACATTCTTTATAGTCTCATGCAGAATTAAATGAAAAATTTTTCTACAGACTGATCAGAACATGTTTGAAAATATAAGACACATGCCTTTTAATTATTTTTATTTGTTCAAGTTTGTCACTCTTGAACCGTTGCTTTTAAATACATTTTAGTTCCGCACTTTTCATTTACATTCGGGTGAGCAGTCACTTATTTAGAAGTTGATTTCGGAGGAGGTATCACCTTTGGGGGACCGGACAAGGGTCTGATGTGTGATGACTGGGGTGTGAAATTTGTGTAAAATCCATATGTTTTACCAAAAATTACACTAATTTTACAAAAAAAACCCCTAAATACGTGCCTGTGGGTGAGGTATATTTAAATACATGGGTGCTTGTTTATTTCGCCAGGCCGTAGCTAGGGAGGGACCTACTAACTTCCTGGTCCCACATAAATATCAATATTTCAGTGTGTAAGTAGGAAGTAAGATTACATTTTCTGACACGTGACAATGCTTAAATTTGCAAAATGGAAATACTGATTAAAAAGCATTTTGTTATGTATGTCGAGACACAGGGCACGTCCTTTACATAATTTAGTTATCCCATACTGTATCCCATGCACCCTTGTATATGTCTTAACCGGCGCTCATTTTTTTTTTAATGCTAAAGACATTATGAGTTTGCGAAAGAATTTCATGGCTTTTTCGCAAAAATGCTGAAAGAATCTATGAAAGGGAGGAAGATATTCTCGTCACAGTAGATGAAAGTCGAGATCGTGCATGGAATTAAGGCGAAGTCCACTACGAACAGAGAGAAAAAAAAATGACTGAAAGTGCTCCAAAGCACATAAATTATTGTTTAAATTTATAAACTCACTGACAGCTGAAAAATGTGCAGAGATATTTACAAACGCAGCCACTTGACGAAAATATACTGCAGTAAGTTTGTTCATTTATCGTCAATCTCTTTGTAGCATTCACGTTCGTTTTTTTTTATGTTAAATATATTGGTTTATTTTCCATTTTGGAAACTGTAAAATTTACTACTAATTTAGTATTTAAGCTTATTCGACAGAATATATACCCTATTACTCATTGCAATAAATTCATTAGTTTCTAACGCCCGTCTCCAAAATTTTGGACCATTTTTATTTTTGTTTTATCTTTAACGCAGTCTAGCGCCTAAACGGAAGAAGAAAGAGAAACTGACTTCAGATTACAGTTTAGGAACCTCGATGTACTTGGTCATTTTGAATTTGGTGACATCACAATCTCACAAGGAGACGGCGCCAAAATGTACATTTACTTTGCAACCAAACACATATGGGGCGAAAGTATATCGTTCGTCCATATAGGCCCACGTTATCGTAGAAAAAAGTATTATTTTCTAGAATGGAAGGTTTAGCCTGCATGGATTATCGATCTTTTGACTTATAGGAGAAACGCGTCATTTTGTCAAAGTGAAAGTAAATTGAAAATAAGCCGACACGTATTTCGGCGTTTGCTCCAACATTGCTATTTGCAAGAGGAAAACCGAACGATTGCTGTAAGGTGGCCCGTGCACTTATGAACCTTGCCTTGCAAGGTGTACAACTACTGCTTACTTGTTCTCTCCCCGCAACATTTACTCCACTGTAGACCCTATGTTGTAAACGGGTATTCTACAACGTGAAGTTCGCTTTTTCCTACACTGGTATGTGGCACAAGTAAAGTAAGGTTAGTACGAATAGTTTAAATACATCGCCATGTAGCACGAAGTACGCACACCAACCAGGATGCTTGAAGAAAGAAAGTGGTATATCTCTCATCTGAAGAAGAGAGATATAACTGGATCTGTGAAGTATTCTCCAGGTAAGTTGCTACGGTGAAATTACACTACAGGGAAAATGGGACACCGTGGGTAAAATGTAAATACACATTGCTGGATCCGCAGAAACATGATGTTTAACTCTAGAAATACCATTCTTGCATCTGCTACTTGAAGTACCAAGAAGAGGAGTCAACTTGGACCGCATGACTGCTTTTAAGTAATTTTTATGAAAATATTATTTATGGAGGCTACGAAACAGTAGTGATGAGCAAAACAGGACTACTATGGTCTTGGTCTTACGCCAATGCTCTTGGCCTTGGTACTTCACGTAGTAGATGCGTCATGTTTCGGCGCAGCCAGCAAGTTGTGTTTACATTTTACCCACGGTGTCCCATTTTCCCTGTAG
>JAGDQP010030001.1:7079-22937 GCA_022664845.1 Lepisma saccharinum | reverse complement strand
TCCTGTAGTCTCATTGCTTTTCTCCAAGATTTTAAATTTCGGAAAAACTGTACTATTGGCATTGTTGAGGAAAACATCACTGTTCACTACTCATCTTGTAGAGGGTTTAAATGATCTGTGGACGGTAGTTCGACCACGTATTGCAATACATGAATTTATGAACTCTTAAAAAAATTAAAAAGGCCTGCCGAGATGAGTTGTTAAATGTAATAGTTAAGACATTTCACTCGGTCCATTCGAGCTTCAACACATGCACAAATTTAGTTTTTCTCCTTTCACCTCGATTTATTGTAGTGTTAACTTGGTTTGTTTTACCCATTAAGACTTGCATTTTTAAAATTTATAGTATGGTGGTGTTTACAGAATGGATACCAAAACTATGAAAACACGCAAAATTTGGTCGCTGCAGTGACTGGAAATAGAACCAGGATTTCTAGTTGCCGGCACATGCTCTGCTTTTCACTGCCACTCCCATCCTCTGTGCAATTGGAGTTTTCAATGCGCTCAAGTAAATATTTGTTGGTAAAAGCTTTGTTTTGTTTGGGCAGCTTCTAGTAACTATTGACCCCGTCCCGAATAAAAAAGTAATACATTTAAAATCCAGTAGCATCCATGCCGTAGGTTTTCTTTTTAAACTTAGCAGTTATTATTGTACATGCTCGTTCTAGAAGCAGGGAGCCCACCCGCCTATTTTCTAAGGAGGGCTAGGGCTCACCCACCACTTTTTTCGCACTCCATGGATCTTGTGATTCTATATATTATACTATGGACATAATGCAACTGTCGACAATTATGCGGTAATATTTGGCCAATTACGAATCAGTGAGTAGGATGGAATGTACTTGTTAGAAACTATATTTGGATGAGAACTCTTCGACCGATCGGCATAGAATTTAATCCTTGTCTAGACCTTTATCTATTGATCATGCCTTACATGTAAAACCTGACCAAAAGTTCGGAAGTAAACATAATCCGAAAAATATTTAGTTTTCGAGATAAAGGTTTTCCAATTTCGAACCAAGTCACTGTCATTTTTAAATTTGCTTGGTTTAATAAATAATTTTGTAGCAAACGTATTACAGTAATCCGTATGTAGCTACATCATAATTTAAAGATACGCAAACACCTCCATTTAATTTTAATTTGTTAGACTCGAAGGATATGTTAAAATAATTGAATCGTTAATTAACTTTACAGGGAGAACCAAAAAAAAAAAAACAACTTTAATCTTTTGAGATGATCTTTGAATTAATGAAACTAACTTCATTACACCCTACAACTAGTGAGAATGCATGCAGCAGTGCCCAGTTTTCAACAAACGAAGCGTGTTACAGCTAGGAAATTATTAAGTTCAGAAATCAATATACCAAATAATGGACGTGTGGGTGACCTTTCGATAAACTATTCACTTGTAAAGATAGGAAATTGCTACTTCCGATTTTTTATTTATTTATTTGAAATAGAGCAATCGTTGTTAACGTGTTTTCTCTTGTGTTATTGATACATTGGTTTGGTGAATGTTTGTGAATAGTTTGGTTCAGGCTTGGATTAAACTACAGAAAATGCTCTTGCCAAGCACTGTTATTTCATTCACTTTTTAGGCAGTCTTTTCTATCTGTCATGTTTACCAGGGAATGTGAAATTCAGTTAGGCATTGAACGTTAAAAATTTAATAACGTTTTTCTGCGCACGAAGGACAAATATTACGAACAACAATACGTACACATTTAAATTGTCCTCCTCAACAGTTGAGAAATTAGTTCGAGTACTTTCCACCTTCTTCCGATAGGTATCTTCAGAAGAACAGGGATTCTCTGTAAAACCCATCTAGTCAGTAATAACACTTAACCTTGTGGGGAAAAAAAAATATTCATGTGTTAGTGTAATTGAGGAGTAATACTTTGTTTCCTTGTACTTACTGCTGACAAAGTGACGCCTATTTGATATTCAATTTCCGGTAGTATTCTTAGTGCTGGGTTCGAATCGTGGCTGTGGCATGGATGTTTGTGGATATTAAAATCTTAACAGATAATACAATCGGGACTGGCCGAAGGTATTAGTTACTGAAATAGCCCGAAATACATTTGAGGGCGGGAAGTGTTTTCGAACCCACGACATGAGAATCGACATACAATAACAACGCGATCTAAGCACCTCGCCTATAGCCCCTATCTTAAAGATGATTCAATTTAGGCAAATCTTTCATCACTACGTTTATATAAAGTTTTACCGGTTTTTTTCTCGTAAACGGTCGGGTATTGCGTCGAATGACTCTTAAAGTACTATACAACAAGTACATTACCTGTAAGGAAACTCGCGGGAGTCGGAGATAATTAAGATGGCGTCCCTTCACTGTAAGAAGTGACAGGGTGCCTATCACCCTGGAAAACATGGAATACTCAGGGAATGTTATAAATCTGGATAACTCAGAGAAATCTATAATTTGAGATGTACCACTACCTGTCCACAGTTCGTAAGAGCCCCAAGGCGAAGGTCGTGAGTTTGATTCCCACTGCTGACCAGATTTTATCAATGTTAAAATCCTTTATTTTAAGGACCCCCCCCCTCCCCACACACACACACACACACTTGTGAAATACCAGTAAAAGATGCTTGGACTGGGTGTGATATGATTAAAAAAAAGTCATTGCGTATTTTTTTAAATGTTCCACTATACTAAGAATTCAGGGAATTTGAAAAAAAAAAAATGTCATGGAAAACTTGCATAACTCAGGGAATTTCAAGTCACAAAATTACTAGCCACCATGAGTGAAACTGCTAGTGGCGTGGAATCGATTTACTTGTCTCGTGAAATTAATTCGATTCCACTCGAATCCGAAATATAAGATGCTTCTTTTACACTAACATAAGATACAGGTTATGGACAGATTACAAGGTAAATATTTATTATTACGGTCGTGACGTGTCATCCAGTCTGTATTAAAACCATTGTTTTCTTTTTCCTGCAGGGTTCGTGTGATAGCGGCAAAGGAGGTAGTGATGTAACAACGCCAGCGGGGAGTGTTGATGTGGAATTGGGATTCGAGTCACCCTCACAGACGCCCGGCAGTGGTACTTCATTATCGGGAGACATTCCCTCCGTCTTCGAGTTTCTTATCCCACAGCACCTGGTTGGTCGATTAATCGGCCGTCATGGAGCCTATGTCAATCTTATTAAAACCAAAACACGAGCAAGCATATTTATAAAGCGTCATCCAGAAACCACAACACTAAAAATATGTGCAGTCGAAGGTAAGTGAAAGAAATCGAAATTTCTGTATAAAGGTTGATATAAGACTTACAGTATAATTGTGACGCAAAGTACTTTATATCTGAAACGAAAGCTTTGATGAAAGCTATCGATTAGTTTAATTAGTTCATTTTTGTGTTGTTAGGTTTATTAGTTCATTTTCTGTGAGCTTGAACCCGTCAAATTACTGGTGAATGACGTACCTGGGCGACTACTCTTCTGGGAAAGTAGTGACCAAAACTTTGGTTGAGGTACTTACCCAGCATTTACCCGATGAAACAGAGAAAAGTCCTCCCGTTAGGAATATTCACAGCGGGGCTCGAATTCACGTGCTTCCCCATTGCCACTCCGACATCCGCGACGTTGACAAGTGGACGCGGAGAGTGGATATACTAAGAATGACTATACATGGAAATTTTTCGAACCAGATCATAAAATAGCTTTCTTCCATTGGTATTGTCTTCGAGTCCGTTCGTGAAATCGAGCATCAATATCAATTCTATCCACGAACCAAATTGGGAGTTATTGTAAGAGTTAAATAATATATTGTGGAAGAGAAAACTTTATACGAAAACTTGTTTCACGATCTATAATACCAAATGAGTATCTAATTTTAGTCGGATAATAAATTATTTTTTAATGTATGAATATCTGTCGAAATTTATTCGTACTATCGGACACTAAAATGTTTTAATTTTCATTCCTTTTGTTTCTCAGAAGTAACATCAAATACCACTTTTCTATTTGCCGCCAATTGACGAACAACGGTAGCACATCAAATATTTCGCTCTTAACAAATTAAGATGTAAATTTGAGGAGGAATTCAGTACAGTTTGCCGTTGTTCTGCCTTCTCGATACATCCTTTGATTCGTATTGAGCAGTTAATAATATACCAAGCCAGAGGGCAACAATTTGTGTAGCCTTCATGATATGGTAAAAGACCAAATAGACAGATGTCTTATTCTGCTGTAGGATCAAGGACTCCTGTTTCAGTGCTCGCTTCTTCTTCCATTAAAAATTGAGGTACCAAATCAAACCAATTCGATTAAGATCCTTAGAGCAAAAGCAACATAGTCCCGTCAGCACGGGCGTAGGGCTGTTTTTAGATTTAAGAGTGTCTCAGGTTGTATATTTCAGTTTCCTTAAAAATTTTCGGCATCGAAAATCAATTCTCAGTCTGTTAACACATCCTCTCTCCTCTCAACCTGTGATCAGTGAAATTCTGGCATTGTGTAATAGTGCTTGAAATGTTTGAGCCTATGGAAGGAATCTATAAAATGTATGAAACTATGTATGATGGTGGAGTCACTAAAAATAAATAGAGAAGATCGAATTACACTTTATTCTTGTCATCTTATATATTTCCTTGCGTTATTACCTCCTTTATGGTCCAAGTAACAAGGACGAGAAGAGTATTATTGTCTTCAATGTCGAAGAGCAGCAGTTTTATTTTCTAATAAAAGTAGAGTTTAACACTATGAAATAAGAGAACGCTAAACAAATAAAATTAAGTAGCATATTATATTTGATATAGGAAGAATTAATGTATAATCTAAAATAGTGTCATTTTCTGAAGTTTTGAGTGGTCAGATGGTAGTGTTGAACAACACGAACTACTAAAAAATATTTTGCATCAAATAAAATTTGTCAGTGATTGTTCCAAATTATAAAGGCAACTCAGAAGAAGCTGTACAAAAATATAGTGTAATCAATCCAAACTACAACAGAAATAAATTATTTGATCAGTTGATTATACCAGTGTAATTTCTCATATAAAAATGTCTTTGGATATGACTAAATGAAAAAGTTTTAATTATGAAGAAATACATTTTAAAATAAATAGTTCTTCGTGTACATCTCTAGACTTACCGAACTTGACAAAAAAATCTTGTTCACAAACTGGAGTATATTATTTATTTCAAAGGTTCGGTTTGTTAGCAAACCTTCTGTTTTGCGATTCTCATTTGTAGTACTGAGTCCTTACGAAACGCATAACATCTGATACTAGGCAATGCGCGGGTATCTGTGTAGAGATTATTTAACCGGTTATTTCTGGGATATACTAATCCATACCAGAACCGATCGAGTCAAAAGTTGTAGACAGATGTGACACAGCAACAGTGGATTACATCTTAGTAAGGTGTCCCAATATAGTGCATTGATCATTACGTTGAGGAATAGTCTTATATAGTGCAGTAATTATCGAATTTTTCAATTTCCAGTGATCAGGAATTAACTACTTGTGTCAATCGATATAGCTCTCAAAGAGTTTTTATTTGGTAAGCAATATTTGCGTTGCTCATGCGTGTGCCAAAAATCCCCCACAAACCTGCAAAGTTCTTTCATTTACACTGGAAACTTACACAAGTAATTTTTAAATTTTACGTGGCATAATTGACCAAAAGGATACAAGAATTGCTAAGAGCAGACAGTACTGCAGGTTTGAAGGCATTTGTTTAGGGTTCCCACAGTCCTGGAAAGTCAGTTTTCGTCAGGGAAGAACTTGGAAATTTGCCACTCAATGTCACTCGGTTCAGTCTGTGTTTATATGATTGTCCTTTTTAGTATTAAAATGAATACATGAAACAAGTTGCTTTAGTGGAAGCGTCAGGACGTCTATGGGGAAGGTGAAGGCCGATTTTTTTTATCATCATCAATGTTACGGGCAAACTCTAGGTCGAGGAAATTTTTTAACAAGGTCAGGGAAATTTATATTGAATGATCTGTGGGAACCCTGACGTTTAGTCTGCGACTGGACATTTATAAATTTTGTTTATGGAATGTTGCCAACAATACACTAGTGGAAATACCTTAACAATATCTTAAAGTGCTAAAATCACATAAGGTTGGCAATTTCGTTACTAGGATGAGTATCTAATTATAAATTTGATACCTAAGTTTAAAATTGGTAATGTTCCCAGACCTCTACTTCGACAATGTGGCAACGCTGAACAGAAAATTTCCCGTCGATCACTTTCGATGAATTGGAGTGTATAATTGCTTTGCACTTATATAGATCTTCATTTTTCTCTTGATTCTGTTCCGGAAAGCGCTCTGCTTGAGTTTTATTATTGTTTACACAGTACTTCTAAATGTGATAGATACCTCTGTAGAAAGTATTGTCTTATGCGGAACATGTTGTAACACAATCTTTATCTTTGCAGGAACCCAGATGGAAATCGACAATGCTTTGGCCATGATTCGACAGAAGTTTCCTTTGAAAAAGTACCCATCGGTAACGTTAGAGCAAGTATGTTTTGTGTCGGTAGCTCCGAGCGTCGCAGTGATACCAGAGAGCTTGCAGGTGAGTTTAAATTGTTACCTTCGATTATTTTTTTCTATTGTAGATAACAGGAGAGGTGTAGGAGTTAGAAGTGGAAGTTGATACAGCAAAAATATTAATTACAAAATTAATATAATAAACCGGGGCTTGTGGGGAAGTCCTGTAAGTCATCTATTGTGGGGTCAAAATAGGGTCGTAAGGAAAGGCCGAGTGCAGGGACGTACGCAAAGCGGGGCGTCCTGGGGTCCGTACCTTCCCCCCCCCAAAAAAAAAATTTTTTTTTGTTAAATTAGTGTCATTTTTGGCCAAATTATATGCATTTTACGTAAATTTCACACCGATAGACAGACCTCGGACCCCCCAAAACCAACTTCTGGGTACGTGCCTGGCAGAGTTACTTTGCCTACGATACCAAGCTATGTGTGGTTTGAATCTCGTTAATATTATGCCCCGTCCTTAGAGGGTATGTGCTCAATTAAGGCGTACGTCACAACTGAAAACCATACAAATGCGTAAACCAGTTCGGACATTTGTAGATTTAAGTTGAAGAACTGGACCCGAAGAGCTAAGTGTAAATCACGGGACGAGGTGACCGTAGAATGGAGGAGACTGCAAAGTGAAGAACTCCACAGACTGTATGATTCACCCGATATTATAAGAAGTCAACGATAACTAAGATGGGCAGGCCATGTAGCTCAGATGGGGAGAAAAACGAATATTATATTGGGATGACAATATAAGGACGGATCTTTGAGAGATAGATACATGTTTCTGATGAAGGCTGGCTTGATCTTGCCCAGGATAGAATCCTGCGGCGATAAAGTGAGAGTTCCGTAAGTCATATTGTAGAAGTAGACATAAGAACAAACAGTGTATACCGTCGTACAAATAGCAATGGAGAGCTGCATGTTAGGAATAACCAGGAGGGACAGGAAGACAAGTGAATGGATTCGCTCACAAACAAATGTAGAACATGTAATAAAGACGGCGAAGAATGAAGTGGAGATGAGCCGGTCACATAGCTAGACGACCAGATGGAAGATAGATGACAAATGTACTACATTGGATTTCTAGAAAAAAGAAACGACCGAGACGACGTCCAAATGCAAGATGGGTAGATGAAATTAAGCGTTTTGCAGAAGCTACATGGAAGCTAGCATCAGATATGTGGAAAGAAAAGTGGGAGGCCTTCATCCAGCAGTGGATAGAAAATGGTTGAATATGATGATACCGTCGTAGATTTGCAATAAGAGCGGATATGCTAAACAATTGTGATACTTCAGCAGTTGCCGTAGTTTCGTGATAAAAGAACTGGAACCAAAAATCAGGAAACCGTAACTTCACAATTTAATTATCTGTGTGATAGAAACCGAATGACTTTTCATGCTTAGTGGGTAATTTCTCGGCAATTAAAGTTGTAAACGAGGAGATTAGACTGGCGGGCAGTAGTTGACGCCAAGCAAGTAGCACAGTATGGGATTATTGTTGCCAGGTGTTGTTGAATTTTGCAAGACCAGTGGTGGGTTATCAATCATCACACCGTTTTGGTGAAAGCTTATTTGTTAATTAATTGAAACAGTGCGCTGAACAATTGTCTGAGATTTCGTGATGCACCTTCATTCGGCAGGTCAGGTGTTTGAATTAATACAGCGGTTTCCAAATGCCCGGCCTCGTAAGTGACAGGAGAGAAAAGCCATCCTCCAAACTGACCCCGTGTTTCAAAATATGAGCAGAGTTCTCCGCAAAATTCGCTGCCTTACGTGTCCCGTCAAACTAGCTTCTCAGTTGAGCCCATTTCTCAAAACCATTATGTAAACTACTAAACACTTGACGTACAGCCAAAGATGCTTCTTGAAATGAACGAAGAAAATGCTGAGTACAGTATTTGAATGAACCAGTAGAGTTTCATTAAAAATGCTGTTGAGATCCATTGTAAGTTTCTTTGTCAGAACAATAACATCACTGACCAGCAACAGCACTAGCAAATGTAATTTAATGACACCCGATCACATTAATAACTCCAGTGATACGAATACAATACATATTTCCAATTGGGGCAAGTGGAAATCAACACGAAGCCCACTGGTGTTTGGCTCTAACTATCGTCCGTCAGTTGTAGCTTTTGTTTTATTTTCTGTCCTCGTAACAGGTCTTTGAAATAACATGTGAACCTGTTTCTTCACTGTCAACTTTACAAATTTATGTGAACTCGAAATTCCTATGGTCTTCAGATATAGTAACGAAAAAAAAAAAAACAAAAAAACTATAGTCACTAGATTACAAATCAGTTTATTTTTACAAGATCGAAATTAGCTTTTAAGCTTTCTTGAACCCAGATATTTTGTCAAGACGCCCCTCTACACCCCTTAAGAGCTCAGACCTCCTCATATACCCTTTGATGTGAAAATAATGAGCAAGAAATGTCTAGTGCTCTTACACCACCACAACCAACCTTCGTACATTCCCACTATAGAAGTCTTGAAAGAAAAATCCCTGATTGATCCTTAAGGCTTACGATTTTGTATATAGAAGTCAGCGAGCCTATGTTTCTTGGAGAAACCAAAGGAGGAGGATACGCGCAAGTGTGTACGCTGTAGTCATTCAATGTCGTCTTCTGTAAAGGCTAACATTTCCTGGTTGGTGGTTCAAATATTGTTCTCCACGGTTCCTCACAGTTCCTTTCTCAGCTGCCCGCCCGATGTTGTTGTTTCGAGTGGGCGAATGCGCCAATCAGCCGTCTGCTGCTCACTTTCCCTCAGTGTTGTTGAGTGTCACGTGATAGAAATAGATTTGCAACCAAGCCGTGCATAACGCACTCTGAAACTCCGAAATTGCGCTGGCTCTAATTTACCCTGGATGTGATCTTTTGTTTGAACAATATCAGTAGAAATTCTATTGGAAGCTTTTAAGAAACAATTATGGATATTAGGGATGTACCGATACCACTTTTGCACCAATACTGCCGATACCGATACTTTTGGACACATTTCCTATTTATTATAAGACTTTTTCAAAATAATGAATTTATGAACATTGTAATAATAGATATAAGGTCAAAATTTCACATACAAAAATACAAAGCAGAATTTCATATTACGTTAGACACAGAAAATATATTTCGGACAAAACAATATATTATTTCCTCTAAACTTAAGTTCATCTCACGTAGAGTGAACTAAAAAGTAAACACCGTTACCTTTTCTAATATGTAAGTAAAGACTAAAGGGAAAATACTGACTGAGCGTAGAGTGGTTCACTTGCAAACCATTTTGTTCTTAATCGAAACCTCTGACTCGTTTGAAGTCCCAAATTCTAATCCTGACTGAAGTTACCTTTGGCTTTCCTTCAGTTACTACTACTTCTTTCTGACATGAGCTACTGTTTTGGCATGGACGGACTAAAAATATCATTTGAGTAGTGAAAATCAAAGGCGTACACATGCATAAAGACATCGATAATCATTTAGACGAATTTTAAGTCTAAAGACCCCCGTGAAAGGAGTGTCACGGTTGTTAATATTAAACAAATTTAAAATAATTCGGAAAATGTATCGGTGTCCATTTGCCGATACCGATACTCCCAAAAGTGGCCGATATCACCGATACCGATATATCGGTACATCCCTAATGGATATTAGAATTTATTGAAACAACATTTGAACTTGATTATAACCTTTTGTGTGAAATGATTATAAAATCTTAATCCAAAGTAAACTAATTTCATTGCTATTTCGTTTCAGCTTCATCTTGCCGAGGGAGTGAGTAATGATGTGATTCTTTCGAGTCTTGTCTCGGCAGGCCATTTCTTTCTACAGCAGCCAACACATCCTACGTATCCTGAATTAGCACGTCTGGATGTTTTCATGGCTTTGTGTTATAACGAACCATCTGCTCCTGGAATTCCTCCGCCAGTCGAAGGTATGTTCCGCTAAGAAAATTCAAAGTAGCTTTTTAATAGCCCGTAAAAGTGTAGGGAGGCAGTTCATTATGTTCAAATTGTATTTTGACAGTATTTGATTGCTGTGTGTTTAGGACATGAGATGCAATTGCCAACTTATATTGGTCTGACTGAAAGAATCTTAAAAAAGTGCCATCAAGGAAAAGGCGTACGGCTCTAAATCTTGAAATCCAGTGCAGGGACTAACCCTTGGCGGATCGAACAAGAAATTACACCTTACATTTTACAGAATCTCAAACTCTCACACAAATTTACCTAATGTTTTAATTTATTGATTATAAAAAGGTAAATGCAGGCAAGAGTAATTTAAATTTGAAACCGGTAAAAGGTTTAAGTAAACTTACTTTACGTAGACAGGTCACGATATAATTAGTCCCTTATCCAGAGCCAGATTAACAGGAGGGGGTTGAAGGGGATGTAGCCCATCCCCCCACTTGGGAAGGGCGTAAGCCATAGTGCTGTTACCACCCTTAAAATTCATTGTATCTTATCCCAGGCTTCCCTCTGGTTCAGGTGCCCTAACGATTAATAGCCCGGGGCCCCCAAATAGCTTAATCTAGCACTGAGATTACCTCAGAGTTGTCCATGACCTCTCTTGGAGAAAGTAAAATCTAGTATTTGGATTCTCTTTGAATCCTTTTGCCGGCCGTGCGGTCTGTGGCGGTAGGCCAACGGCTCGAAGGTCCCAGCATGGATGTAGATTTTAATAGCCAAGGGTCGAATCGTGACGGGCCGAAGTCCACAATTACTAGATTGGCTCATATAAAGTTTATCAAAGTTTATTCGAATCATTTTTTTAAGGAACAACGAGATTAAAGAGTAGACTGGACGATTAAAACTCCTATTTTCTTCCATCACGATGTTTTTCCTGCATTTTACCTTGAACTTCTACTGTTAATAATAATAATAAAAAATAAACTGCACGAATGTACATTTGTTGTTAACTTCCTTTCACTCTTTGCTGTTTTCCTGTATTCGTTGGGTGTGTATGGTGGCAGCCATGTACTGCGAAGCTGGTAATTGCGTGGCGTAGTACATTATGGTTGACCGCGTTAAGAAAGTAACTCTATTCATTTTAGCATATAGCTTAACAATAAATGGCAGGGTTGAGAAATTTAATTGTTGTTATCCAGATTACGGCTTAAGATTTAATGTAAAAAAAGTTCATGCTCAGCATATAGCGGAGTCTGTCTGTGAGCACTGCTCCAAGCTTTTGTTGTGTATGGCAGTCTTTAAGTGAATATTGAGCTTCTCCCCTTCCCCCGTTTCGTTTCACCTGAAAGAAACACGCACACACATTAGAATTGTCCATATAGAATATGTAAGTGTGAAAATCTTAAAAGACTACTCCAAAACCAAACCAAACCCCGTGGCACGATAGCCCATTAAGGGCCAAGGCCTCCCAGCCGGCTTTGGCACTTATGCCGTAGAGGTGAGATGTGGTCAGCATCTCGGCTCCTCCTTGCCGTTAATGCCGGTTTTCGTGACCGGAGTCTGCTACCTCTTTATTCAGGTAGCTCCCCAATTGGCCTCACGACGCACAGGCAACACCATCTGGAGTACTGCAACGGTCACGCGTCCAAGCACTGACCAGACCCAGAGCTGCTTGATTTCCGTGATACTACAGGAACCGGTAGACCAGTTCGGCATGCATATAAATTTTGTACCTGAGAACTAGAACCGCGTAAGTCCAATTTTGGCCAAAATGTGATAAATGCAGTTTTGTACAGCATTCGGAAGGTTTCAAATAGTGGTTGCTCGATTCTTGTTCTAAACATATTAATAAGTAAATCTATTATGTAGTGTGCCCATTTAGTTTTTGTGAAAGATTGTGACTTGAGCGCTTTTTAGCTATTAGGTACAGAATTTAGTAAGATCCGTAATGTTATGAATATGACACTGCTTCTGGGGTTTCCGAACGCAAGGAATGTTGAACAATGCCATGTAGGTGTAGCTAATTACTTTAGGTAATTCATATAACTCGCGACACACACGCTACGTATCGCCCAATACAGCGTGATACTTGCATCTGTGTGAAATACAGCGCCAGAGATGCATTATTCGGGGGTTGTAGAATGCTGAAAATTTATAAAAATGTTTAATTTAGAATTAGTTTTTCTTGTCCAAATAATAGGTAAGTGTAGTTGACAGTGTTGATTCTTTTTGCAGCTGGTGTTATTTGCGCGTCGCCGACGATGGGTGGATGGTACCGAGCCCAAGTCATGTCCGTAGACCAGGAAAACGAGACATGTGAAGTAAAGTACGTTGATTATGGAGGATACCAGACGCAGCCAACATCAGAATTAAGACAAATACGGTCTGATTTCATGACGCTTCCCTTCCAGGCTGCAGAATGCTATTTGTCGCATGTAAAGCCTGTTTCAGGTACGTATAAGTTCTTCTGTTGATTTGTTACAGAGTATAGAAGTTCGGGTTATTCTTTAGCTTGTAATTGTTTCAATAGCTTCTGCAATGGAATATCGTGAATGCCTGTTGTAGTTTAGGTTGGAGGAACACAATTTAAGAGGAAATTAAATGGAAAACATTAATAGTACCGATTAAAGTGTTTATTGCTTCTGTGAATAAAGCAATATGTGTAAATGGAGACTACATAAAATTCTGTTAAGTGCATTCCTTGAAACATTTTTTATTTCATATCATAGATTGTGGGTGTCGACAGGTTATGAATGAAAGTCATGAAATTGAGACATTGGTCATGAAAGTAAAGAAAACTACATGAAAGGTTTCAGATCATGACTTCAGTCAGGTAAACCGTGAAATTTTTAGTTATTTTGAATGGTACATTTGCCATTTTCCTCAATATGCTGAAAAATCTTCTCATACATTTGAAGCATGTTTGATATTGCGAACTTTTAATGTTACAGCAGGATCTGTAGAAATGTAGTTACTCAGGGAATTTATATCTTATGAATTCGGGTGTGTTAATCCAAGGTTCCCTAGCTGGTTCAAACAATTAGTCTTTTTTGATTCGTGCAGAAGTCGTAACTTTGTTTTCTGTTAATTCTGTAGACACCCTGATCGACTGCCATAATTGGTATATCCTGCCCACTTTCTAAAAACGGAATTTATCTTTGTCTTTCCAGAATTTTTGAAAAAAAAAAAACTTGTCTTAAATATATAGCAAATAAGTGTATTTGTCCAGAAGAGTAAGAAATGATGATCCACCATTGAGTGGGCCGCGGTGGCTCAGTTGTTGAGCGCTCACCTCTGGTGCTTGGGATCCTTCGTTCGATCCAAGCCCATACCATGTGGGTTTCCTCGGGGTTCTCGCACTTCCTTCATTTCGCGAATTCTTCCATCATCCATACGGCCTGAGTCAAAGTTGCCTAAAGGACTTTAAATAAAATTCAAATTAAAAAATATCCTTTCTGTGAAAGCAGTTTGTGATATTTTTCTACGCATTATTTACTGTTAAGTGTGTTGGAGAATACGTCATTTGGTCCAATCATCACCTTGTACACGTATAAAAGCTTTGGTGTTAACTCATATAGCACAGCTATCCTTACTAAATTTCACTCACTCTCAGCCATTTGTATATACGTCAGTGTTCCGTGTAACGTTGCTTTCAGCTCGCCACAAGCGTTGCACACTATTTGTTTAAGTCTTTCACATCACAGAATGTGAAGACTATAAGAAACCTCCAGTTCACGAGTGTTAATTCTTTCTCTCGCAGTGTGTGGGTGGATACTTTTCAGTTTAGTTACTCATTTCCTTGTTTGACGACCTTACTGAGAAGAAATATTCTTTATATACATGTACTCTATATATCAAGGATTAATTGATTTTGATTTTAGATCGAAGCGTTACACGCAACACTCTAAAACAAATTTAATACTCGTTCTTTACGTTTTGCATATCCAAGATGATTTGGCATCCCCCAATACCACTGAACTAAATCATAAGTGACTCGCTTATCGTTTAACTCAGGTGTCTGAAGGTATTTCTGTGCTTTCAAAATTGAGGGTAAATTCCAAGATGTTGAATTTCGTATCTATGTAAAATAGAAGTGAATGAAAACTTTCCTTTTCCCCTTATTTAGATTATGAGACGTGGCCCGCCGAAGCTGTGCAGCTTGTGGAAGCGCTAACTCAGGGGCGAGTATTGCAGGCTCAAGTGACGGGTTACGCCGAGGATGGAGTTCCAACTGTTCATCTCTATGCAACACATGGAGCTATTGTAAGTACCTTAATTTTGGAAGTAAGTGTATTTCTTTAGATCGTCGTACTGTTCAGTATTTGAGTATAAGGTACTGAGAAATTAGTAAGGATTTTATTATCGTGTTGTACAGATTGAGGTACATACCAGTGTTCAAGAACAAACTCTATACATATAGTGTAATTGACTCACTAGACACCAAACTTTCAGCAGTATCGTGGTCATTCCTTTCAAGTTCGCTACCGAAGTGTGTATGAACTTCCCTTTTATCATGTTATACAAATACTTCTTGAATATGTTCCCCATTTGCGTACAAACCGGACCGACTGTAGCTCAGTTGCTAGAACGTTGGGTTAGCATTCGGAAGGTCCTGGGAACGAACCCAGTATCCGCCCATCCCGACTGAAGTTTTTCCTCAGCAGGGTATGTACCATCCAGGAATACTTAGGGAATTTTATAAATTTGGAAAACTCAGGGAAATCTATAGTTTATGAGAGGGAAATTGATGAGATGGACCTGTCCACAGTTGGTAAGAGCACTCCCCCGGCAAAGCAGTGGTCGTGGGTTCCATTCCCACTGCTTTTTTTTACCAATAATGTAGAAGATGCTTGGACTAGATGCTAGATGCTTGGATGCTAGAAGGTGGTAGGATTAGAAAAAATGCCTTTGCGTATTATTTACATGTTCCACTATACGAAGAACTTGGGGAATTTCAAGTCACAAAATTAGTAGACGCGCTGCTCAGTCATCTAGGGAATTGCCGGGATGATACCTACTAACCAGGCTCTTCTAGACTATCTTCCAACATCCTCTCCCCTACCCTATCACGGCTTGAGCCTGAGATGCCTAAAGGCTGTACAAGATTCTTAAACTAAAAATTGTCAAACAATTGTTGAAACTACATATAGTAACAACCTCACTGCTTATTGCTTTAATGGCTTTAGTTGTGCGAGGCTCATTTGCGCATGCGTTCCAAAATGCTCTGAATAAATGAATTCATAGGCCAAATTCTAAAGTATAAAATGTATCATGTTTATCTGAATTTGTTTACAATTACTCAGCACAGATAGTCCAGTAATATCAGGGTTTTACCTGGAAATAATTTCCTAAAGGGGATTGTTCGCATATCAAAAATCAACACTCGTGCATGCTGTCGATTTTAACTTTTTTGATCGTATCTCGGTAACCGTT
>JAGDQP010030000.1:0-12162 GCA_022664845.1 Lepisma saccharinum | reverse complement strand
TACTTCTACTTCGGACCAAACAAATTCTAGGCTAAGGAGGTAATCCGGGACCAAACCAAGACCATATTCACATAAGTGGTCTTTTCTTGGACAGGTGGCCCTGAATACAATTTTTGTTATTTTAATTCCTTCTTGTTTCCTTTATTGGTTCCTCGCCTTTGGTTTATCTTCAAACAGGTAGACCAAAAACATTTAACACCTTCTCCTTGTTGAACTATATTCAGACGGGTGGGTATACATCACCTTCCTTCTCTTTGGACACCTATCTTGAGACAGGCAGAGCACTATTACCTTTCTTCCCTTTCGGAGGATCAGCATTACCTTTCCTCTCTTTCCTTTGCACTTTTAGAAGAGCTAGCTTCTATGGTATTCTTCTTCTGTATCTTTCCCCTCTTACGATATTGCCAGCAACTGTTAGTATTATTGTTTTAGTTTGTCCTCTTCTCTTAATCTTAGAATACGGGGGAATTGGACTAAGTTCCTAAGTTCCTGAGGATATTTGTTTTACGTTCCCTATGAAAACTGTTGGTGTCATTCCAGACCACAATATTTTGCTTTGTTCTTATTGTTTCACAATGTATAATCCAAAGAATGCATTGATTATTTATTTGGTTGAATTAATTTTGTTCTTTAAATACGTCAACTTAACTCTTAGACTGTACAATTCAAGCTGTGATATCTCTCCCGTAAAAAATGTAATTTATCTCCTGCCTGTATGGAAGAGAATCAACTCAATTTCATACCATATACACATACATAACACAGAATGCCATAATGAAGAAGTAACAAATAAACTTACTGCTATTTTACGCTAACACACAATAATGTTAAATGTGATAGTGACGAATATTCAGGCACTTTTTCCATCAACATCGGGAATCCTCTTCTTAGATTCCTTCTACAAGACTTTCTTCTTGCAACTACCATGTCTTGGTCGACGTCCATGTTTCTACAAACATAACTGGCGCCGCTGCCTTAATGACGCGATGCGTTCGAAAAATATTGCACCATTGAATTTTTGGATTTGTTTATGGCCTTTAGACAATTTTGTCTAAGGACGGGATAGAGTGATGGAGAGGATATTGGAAGGTAGATATCAAGGATTAGTTTGGAAATACTATCCCGACGTTTGACTGGTATGACTGAGAAAACCCCTGGAAGAACCCGAGGATTCCAATATCTTCCGATTACTAAGCCAACACTTCACGAACAGACCAAAGGCCGCTCAGTGGTATGGCACATGTGACGTCTCTTCTGCTTTTTTTCTTTACGAAGACAAGTGACATTGTATTAATCTAATTTACAAAACAGCTCCCTTGGAAGCTATTTAGTTTTGCCTTTATACACATCCCAAATGAGAATATATTTAACAATTGATATTTCTCATATATAATATTCATGACCATACTTGAAACATATTAAATATTTACAATAATAGATTATTAAAAAATGTTTTTCATAACAAAAGAAAATCGTCCATCCAATTATGTCAAAATACGATAATGACATTTGATTTGTTACGGTCTCCGTTTTTCATTTGTTTATTAAACTATTTATTCTGTAAAGATTCTTCTTATTTATTAATCTCAGGGTTGATGAATATTTCCGTGAGTCCCTTGATCTGATGATTTCAGTTCTTAATGCTCCCGTAGTGTAGTTAGGGTGCCCCACTACTGGAATTTGCCTACGGAGTTGGGGCTACGACTAACCATCGTAGTACAACTAACAGGAGTCAATCTGATGTCACACCAAAAAGAGCTTGCAGCCACAATACGGTGCAACATCAGTGTTAGATAAATAAAATAAAGGTAAAATATAAGAGGGTTTATTTCATCACATACATTCCCTCTGCTGCGTGTAACCCCTCTCGGGTATACACGTCCGCTATACAACAATCTTACTACACACGGGCATATTTAACCTTCAATTAAACGCTAATTCTTTACATAAACTTGAACATGTGATAATTATTTCTTTTTAATTATAATTATAATCTTTTATAGCCTCAAAAATTGTTCAAACACCATCAACTAATAAAATGGCCCACTTCGCTAATTCAGCATTTAACCTGCTGCCATCTATCGTACACATTTTCAACATATCATGAGCATATGCCCATATCAGATTGCTTCCCGTATGACACAGAAATATTTCAGAACTCCTAGTTTCCCATTTTTCCTGGGAAGGTGAAAGCGAAATTAGGGGGACAACCGGCTACCCGTGTCTCCCCTGGCCAAAAGTCAAAACCGCAAGCGATTGATCTCAAAATCTGTACTCGGGTTTCGTTTGGTCACTGATTACGAATCTGAAGTCAGAGTTGCAAATGAACTCCCCTTCATTTAGTATTGGCAGACCATATTCGTGAAACAGCCTTTATATCAAGTTACAGTCAAAATGAATATCATGTTCATGTTTTTTTTTTTTTTGGTCGCTGATTACGAATTTGAAATCAGAGTTGCAAAATTCAACCCCTTAACAACATTTTAACATTTTAGCGTATACTTAAATAATAATTGTTTTGATGAAATATGATGTTGTTGTTTTGTTTAATAAATTATTCTTTATTTCATTTTAGGCGTCCATTTTGAACCCAAGATGGCGACTTTTTCAACATATTGTAATATTTACATAAACTACTCGTGATGATACGCCTTTTTGACCAATTTCGTTTCTGTAGCTGATACGGTGTGGAAAATGGACTTTTGGGTCCGCCATTTTAGATCTAAGATGACGTCTTTCGAAACATTTTGTAATAGTTTCTTCACCTACTGGTGATCATGTATGTTGCTATCTAATTTGGTGTTTCTAGCTTCAGCGGTTTAAACTCTACTGTTTATAAAATTGGCGGTCATTTAGATCTGAGATGGCGACTTTTTCAACAAGTTGTAATATTTTCCTAAAGTACTTATGATAATAAATCTTTGTGCTAAATTTCGTAACTCTAGATCAAACGGTGTGGAAAATGAATTTTTGGGTCCGCCATCTTGAATAACAAACAGGGGTAACTTCGGGCACGATTATTTTGTTTAATATTGAAAAAAATACATTTGACTATAACTTAAAAGAAGTGTCACAGCGGAGCAACATAAGCTTTTCATAGTAACATTTCGTATTTTAACGGTTTCAATTCATAAAAATAAATAGCGATTATTGTTTCGCCAATAATTTATATTTAATAAATTATTATTTCGTATCATTTTTTATATATTCTACGTACTTTCAGACGTTGATTCCACTTAATTTGATTATCATCTGCTTCAATCTAAAGTTTTTATACAACTTTCAACACTGCGTCGTTTACTGCCTCAGTAACACAATCGATGCCAATCGAACAAAGGTAGCTTTGCGACTACTACTCTGGGACAGGTAAAAGGAAATGAACACTTTCGTAAGTAATTTCTGTCCATTATAGATGTACTGTAAACAACCTAACATGAAAAAAATCCCTAACAAATTACTTTCCTTTAGTTTTCACTTTTGGCCAGATATTTTTTGGAATCGGCCGTACTGTGCGCAGTCCAAACCAGTATGTATAGCTTGAAGATCTTAGTCTATGCTTACGAATCAGCAATAACGAGGTTCTGCTCAGGCCTGCCATTTACATTTTTATTTCCTACTTTCCTTTACTTAAATAAGGAACGGGTGATATTGGTATATTGCATCAAACACAGACCCTTTAACAATACTTTTTTAGTCTCCATGGTCATAACACCTTCCTCGTGGTCAAGATGTAATTAAATACTTTTTACTTCAGCTAAGCATTACGAAGATGGCACGGTATGGACTCCTACTAACACCTAGCATCTTGTGTGAAGTATTCATGGGATTTTCTCAGTTTCATCAGGATAAAGCCTGTGCGTATGTTGCTTTTAAAAACTGTAAAGCATTCAACTCTGAGAGTGCTGATTCGTGTTTTGTTTGAAGAAAGTGTTGATAGAATACTAAAACCAGTGATTCTGCTAGACTCTCCACCACGCGTATGTACGGTGTCACATCCAAATCCTCGAGAACACCCACAACTTTAAAATTTTAACAATGAAACATCGATAGAGACCATGCAAAACTCTACTTACGTCCTCACAATTTTGACTTTACACCGCGCTAAAACAAAATCATGACTTAATCACTGTATGTAACTCTTAAGCTTACTGTGCTGTTCTGGAATAAACTGTATAAGCCTGATCAGCGTATTAAAATTAGCTTAAGATTTCGTTCAGTTTCTATGGTGTATAGTTTTTAAGGTAAGCACATTGTCCCTTAAAAGGATGCAATTCTCCAAATCTCTCATAAAGAACATGGCGTGAGTTCTCTTACGGGGTACATTGAGCTAGTTGTTGAGATTTTAGTAATAAATTCACAATACCCTTCAATCACTAGACGAACATGTTTATCATTTACGACAAATTATGAATGACGTGAGAATACCTTTACATTTCAACATCTCACATAAGTATACAGTGAAATATTAAAGGAAAACATAAGGCAAAGGGAATATATAAGTTCAAGACATAATAAGTTTTCTTTTTTCAAAGATATACTTTTACCTAAAAACAAATAATAAGACATTTTGTCGGTGCAGTGTAAGAATCTTTTTTTACTTTTTTGTATGAATTTATATCAATGTAACTAATAAAGAAGATGAGTACATATTTTATAAAGACGTGTTATTTTGAAGGATTTATTCTTTCTACTCCACTTTTACTTTTCTTTTTTTTTTTGGGAGTTGTGTTGAAACTTTTTGATGAGTTTTATAAGCGCTTGTTAATTGGTCAAAATTATAGATGACAAGTTGAATGTTGTAATGGTTAAAAATAAGAAAACCAAATAGACTGGGAAACATGGAAGTATGTGAGACTGTTTTCAGATTACTGATAATTGCATGATTCCGAAATGTGTAGTTCCAAGCAGAGACCATTGGGGGCCATGGAGCGGGAAAATACATGGGGACCGATTCAATGAAAATACATGGTCCCTACTCGCTTTAGTATGAGTCATCAGCTCATACTACAGGCACAACAGAGTAGTTTTTTTAATAAGAAAGCAACGTTGAAACAAATTTAAAGTATTTTTAATTGATTATTTATTTGTAGGCCTATATTAGAATTACGGATGATGGGGGCGCTCCCTCAACATTTTCAAAAAGGTCTCTAAATTATGTTGCAGTGAATCATTTCATTTTTTAAAAATATGGTGAACTGTTTTCTTGGTAATTTTTAAAAGGCTTTAGAGGCCCCGTTGGTCTGCTCCTAGCGCTCCGCTTTAAATACTTCCAAGCATTCGTCTTACTCTTATTTTCTTTAGTTCACAATGGTGCGTGGTGCCCTCAGATCTTGCAACATTAATATAACTCATTTCCCGACGTCATACAACGATGAAATTTTGTACAGGGACGTAAGTCGGGTGACAATGCAATATACTTTCATATATTTTTATATGTTTGTAGGGTCTATATATTTAAAACATATTTTAATATAGTTTTTTTTAATATGGATTTCTTTATCCTAAAATAAATACTAGGCTGTGATGATAAAGCGTTTGACTGTTGGCAGTACACTTTAGGATTTGGATTACAAAATATTAGTTTGAGACAACGTATCTAAATAACAAACTAACTCGAAAAAATAAAGAAAATCATGGCGCTTCAATTCCAGAATTTACAAAGTGCTTTTCTTAAACAATTTGTGCGAAAAAAAAGTTTTGTTTATGCTTGACTAAAAAGAAAAGCATAGGGAGCGCTCTCATATACAGCCACTTTATAAATTCCTGAATTGGCGTGCTACATGTTTCTCTTTTAAGTCATGCATAAACAAAATTATTTCTTTTTTTTTTTACTTTTTAGTACTAATTGTTTATGAAAAGAATGACCTTGAAAGAAAAATATCTTTTGTCATGATGCTTAAGAGAATGTTTTGGCCTATTAAAACAAAGAAATTAAATACAAAACTGCCACATTCTGCAATAGCATAAATCAGAGTTTACGCTCTTGGAACCTTGAGGAACAGTTTAATTGAAGAAAAAAATACACAGGTAGTTCGATTGACCAGAGTTTCACTTTAATTTCTTTCTATTACTTAAATTCGCTATTGGCTCATTAATTTTCTGACTAATATTTTCCCCAGAAATATCTTTAATATTTAATAGATTTCCTCTAATTGACTTGGAGGGGAAATTCACACAAAATGACTCACACAACAACTCAGGTTAAATTATTAATTTCAAAACAGTTTTTAATTCTCATATATCTATTATTAAGGTTGCTAATTAGCTGACTTCTCCAGATAACAACCTGCATCCGCCGTATAGGACAGATGAATAAATACGAAATAAATCAAGAACAAGACCACCTGCAGCCGATACACCAGCTTGTGACCTGATCTTATTTTACTTCAATGTCGCAGTCTGCATGCTTGGTGCATTCGTCATAAAGGGTTCCGTTATTTACCGTTTCAAAACTTTGATTCTAACTTTACTGCTTCCGAATATAATTTCATACTTACAAGGAACGGTCACGGATCTGAAACATACAAATCCTATTCACACCTAATGCATCGCAAGCAACAACGAGATATGTAGATTACCCAAATTTAAGGTGACATGGTCCAGGGCGAGGGAGCTAGGGGTTCCGGAATGTCACAAAAATGTATACCTAGGTATAAAGTAGTGAGGTTTTAATGGGATATCTTGAAAACGGGAAAAGTAATCAAAATAAGACTTACACAACACATAACTGACCACAAGTAGTAATAAAACAATAAACAGTGTTGCCATCTAGGAAGCAGTGTTGTGCCAACGCATAACAAAGTTACAATTTTTAAATAGCATTATATACCAATTAATGCACAGTTAAAAAGTCCTAGCAATAGAAAAGAAAATAGTACACACTGTAATTCACTGTAACACACTGTAAGTCTCCGAATTTGCAGTGGCTTGAGTTTGGAAGAATGGGAGCGACAACATAGCTCTGAGGAAACAGTTCCCGACTACTGGTGGTGGAAGTGCTGAACGTGTCGTGAAAAGGAGGGTGATCCGTTTCATTCTTATTCAAACAGAATATCCCAAGCCATGGAACAAATGTTTTCTAGGTTACTTATACAAATGGAATCCGTGCAACAACGAATGAAATCCTCGCAGAAGAAGGGTGATTTTATGCACACACAACTGTAATCTGTGCAACAACAATTGCCGTCGTTACAGAATAATGTTCATATGTCGTCAACTCAAATGGAAGTAACATTACAACTTATGCAAGGGAAAATTAAGCACACTACTCAACGAGTTGAAAGATAGCACGAGCACTTCCAGATGAATATAGGTAATTTGGAACAGCGTATGGAAGATGTCCAAAAGAGTTGTGTTGGCACCTCTCAATTGTTGACCAGTCACGTCAACTCGGTTATTAAACAGGTCGCACAAGTTAATGAACAAATCCTGTAGCAATTAAATAAAGTAGATGTCCAATACCAAGAAGTAATAAAGAAGCAAGAAGACGTTAATTGTAAAGTGAGTGATCTGGAGGTAAGAATTAGGACATTAGAAGAAGTAATGAAAACTCTTTACAAGGACTGAAGAAATCACAGCCTGAATTATGAAAAGAGAAGTAATGGATGAAACCAGAGTCATTCTTGAATCTAGTATTACTCAACAAAGGACATCGTCAATGTGAGAATGAGGTTGAAAAAGCTGTAAGTGACCTGCCGGACCAGATACGTTTTAAATAGAAGATTAATAAAACAAAGCAAACAGTTGAGAGAACCCTTAGTTCTAACCAATACCAAAAATTCCTTACAAACTTCTCATTGTCTGATTATGGAATCGGAGTGCTTACATCAGAAACTGATCAGTACCAGTCTGACTATTATCAACAGGCAATGGCAGACGATGTCTGCAAGTCGCCATCTGGGAACTTAAAGAATTACGGTCTTTCGAGCAAGTTGTCCAACCGCGATGTTGGCAACAACAAAATAAGAGTTGACACATACGAGATAGAAAACAAATGTTTAATTCTAATTTGAGGATGACCGGATTAGCAAAGTCATCATCTTCGGACGAAGAGAGTCCACCCTTGGATACCGGTGGTGCACGTGCCAGTGTAAAACTGGTACAGAGCAATGATCGTGAAAACTTTTCTGGATCATATCCGCGTCGTCCTATTCACGGACACAATGGAGACTTAGGAAACCGATTCAAGAAAAGACCATGTAAACCAGAATCGTTGCATTTATGAACCAGTAAACAGTAGCCGGATAAATTTAGTGGAATTAAAACCGGATCTTTCACCAAGTACCCTAGTGAGGACGGAGAGCTGTCAGCAAGATCCTTGTTGATTCAATTTGAAAGGGGGGGGGGGGCTTCACTAATCAGAATTAGAACGTCTAAATACCTCGATATTTTGCCATTTGTCCTACAAAAATCGGCGTTATCATGGTATAATTTTAATTCAGCGCGGTTTTCCAATTATGATGTATTATAAAATAATCCTATATTATTACCAGTCGGCATATACGACGACGTTAAGCTAACTAGGTTGAACTATCTCTTTAAACCCAAAACGAGATTACAGCGTGGAACATTTCGTGACATCACGTTATAACATAATAAAAGATTTAGATTCGGAGTCAACGGAAATTTCAATTTGTAATAGTGTTATACCAGTCATGCCGATATCCTACAAAATGCAGTTAGATTCATTGAGGAACCTTAACCTTACAGATAAATTTTGCTCTAATTCATCTGAAAATACATTTATATTTTATACTAACTAGCAAGCTGTTTAAGGAACATCCTTGGAATACACTCCGTTCTAGTCGTATGCCTGTTATTAATTGGCCATTTACCTGTACCGGCTAGGCAGTAATGCGTTAATAACCCTTATGAAGTTGTTTGAAAATGCCAGTTAAACTTAAATATTGATGATCAAGGAGGAATAATGAATTACCGGTGTTAACACCGAGCAACCCCGCTTTACCTTTTACATCATGATGTACAATGCAGAATTGCACGTGTTTGATTCATATTATATTGGATTATGCAGGTTTTTTGTATACTTCCTTGTTATGGGTTTAATACTTCTGGCATAACTTTAACACATCTTAAAGGAATTTGTTTGGTGAAAATTTTGTAATCTGTGTTATACAAAGATCTGAGGGGATATTTAATTTGTTTGGCTTATTGTTTTCTATCATTATATGAATTGAGTCAACCAATTGTACTTTCTACATTCTTGTTTGTCCATATGTCGTTATAAACATTGCTTAGAACTTTGGTAAGTTTCGTATGAAATTGTTGATAAAAGTGCCGATACACCATCGGAATCCCAACTTGATTCTATGTTCTGTTTATATATTGATGTATAAACTTCAATATTGGAAATTGGTCTATTGAGGTTATTTGTTTGGTTTAGATAAAATGTTTTCTAAATTGTATGATTTCTTTAATTACTGGCACATCCGATTTCTTATTTAAATCCGTGTAGTTTTGTCGCATTGTACCATATACTTGAGTATGTGAATATTTTATATTTTCTAATCTAGTATATGCATCATTACATGTTTAGCTCAATTTTCGTACCACAATAAAATGTTGTTTTGTCGGGGTTTCGTGTATTCCTGATTTGTGCAGCTTGCTGCGTATTATAAATTCTTGATTTTTGCATAACATATTTGCATAACATATAACATACATATTTGCATAACAAGTTTTGTATATTTCTAACTTTACTTATATTTTCAGGTTTAGCATTGAGTGTTTTATAATATTAATCTAATAATGTATAACAATATTGAGCTTGCATTCTACGATTTTAGTGGCCTCCCTGGTATGTTTTTGGTGTAAAAAATAAATCGATTTTTTAAGTCATATCCGTTGCTTCAATGTATACGACCTTTATTATTAGCTATTATAGCAGTATCTAATATATTGTTAATATAATAAGTATACTGAATGCCGCATAATACCTGCTTATTCATTTTCCACCTGATCAATGTTACCAAATATACCGGTATGCCATAATGTAGTTTGATATTTACAATTCAGTGGTCTGATACAGCAAGTTTTTAAACACAATGCGTTTAAATTTGTGTTTTAAATTTTGTGATACATAGCATGCACCCAGGCGGAACTACCCTTGTAAATGAAGTAAGTATCCCCAAAAGGATTGCCCATTACAGTAGTTCAGGTATTAATTAAATTAAAATTTCGATTCATTTGTTCAAGTTCAACACTATAATTAGTTTGGTCAGAATGAGTATTTCCTGCTTTGTAATAAAAATGTATGAAAACATAACTGTACAACATTTTGTTACTATGAGCATAAAATACTCGTTCTGGCCAAACTAATTATAGTGTTGAACTTTAACAAATGAATCGAAATTTTAATTTAATTAATACCTAAACTACTGTAAAGAGCAATCCTTTTGGAGATACTTACTTCAATTACAAGGGTAGTTCCGCCTGGGTGCATGCTATGTATCACAAAATTTAAAACAAAAATTTAGACGCATTGTGTTAAAAAACTTGCTGTATCAGACCACTCTATTGTAAATATCAGGAATACGACTAATTCATTAATGCTCCTTGATCATCAATATGTAAGTTTAACCGGCATTTTCTAACAACTTCATAAGGGCTATTAACGCATTACTGTCTAGACGGTACTGGTAAATGGTCAATTAATAACAGGCATACGACTAGAACGGAGTGTATTCCAAGGATGTTCCTTAAACAGCTTCCTAGTTAGTATAAAAATATAAGTGTATTTTCAGATGCTTTAGAACAAAATGTAATTTGATAACCAATTTTAACAATATAGCTGAAATTAGTTAGTTTTGTTGATAATTACACCGTTATAGTGTCCTTATCCAAAGAACTACACGATTGCGTGAATGTTATTAAGTGCTTTAAACATCCTGGTATTAGAGTTAAAAAAAACATAATGAACAGGAATCTGAAAATTCTGTAACGCTGGTGGATAACATCAGGATACTATGTATATCGTGGTACTGCGGATAGAAAGATATAATCAATAGAAATCATGAAATTTTACACAAAAATATTCTTAAGAATTAATCGACTATCAGGAATGTTTCAAACATATCCACTTATATGTCAGTTTTATGAATGGTTACAGTCTTAGCAAGTGTAGCTTTATCGCACAATTCATACCCATCCCAATAAGACACTAGCCCAATGGAGAACTAAAGACTTGACGCCACATCCGGTTGGTTGCCATAGCAACGGTGGAGGCCAAGTCTAAAGAAACAGTAACTTTGATAGCAGAAAAAGTAGGGAATATGTTGTGGAAGTAAAGGCTGTTAATATTTTTCGAAGTGTTGATTATTTCGGTAACGAGCGGAAACTTACTGAAAGTGTAGAAAATACTGTGGAGTCCAAACATTTATGTTTACTTATATATGATCGAGAATTGATGTAAATAAGATGGGAAAGTGCAAAAAAGGACATATTAACAGTAAATATAATAAGTTGAGGTGAGGAGCTAATTTTTATTACACTAATTTATGTTAAAACACATACAAAGGTACTATTAGCTTTTGAAATGTTGATTTATGCTACCCCTTGTATACTTACTTTACCTGCCATATCAATTTGAGCATTGGACATAGGGTACAAGGGTTTCGTTTTAGCACTCGTATTTATATTCTTGATTGTTCGTATAACCGAATTAGCAACTTCAGTTTTTCTTAGATATAATTATGCCCTTTTTAAATCAAGAACTCAGCAATCAACGATGAATTATCTCCATAATCATATCAACATATTCAAATTGCATTCAATGGCATTGTGACTCATTTGTTTACTTGTGTAATTGGCTCCTTCTACTTTCTATTCTGGCTTCAGTCGTTTGGAAAAAGAAAATAAGTAACACAAGTATCATGTGGCACATAGCACAAAACCATAACTAGTTGTTGAATATCGAATACTACAAATGTTATAGCTAACACACCCGTTTGTTTAGACTATAACATGACAGGTTACCATGGCGACCCGCCAGTTCTGACGTAAGATTTTAGTCCCCATTGAACAAAATAATTGTTTTCTTTATATGGAGACATAACAGATTAAGGACCAACAGAAAAACTTATATCTTCCTACGTATAAGGAAGGTCTAAACGTTATATATATATATATATATATATATATATATAA
>JAGDQP010029999.1:0-22939 GCA_022664845.1 Lepisma saccharinum | reverse complement strand
TGAGCCAAGTTCCTTGGTGATAGCATGTAACAGGAACAAAGGAACTTGGCACGAGGTGGCAAGGTTCATGATCCTCAAGCTATAAGGGTGGTGGGGATCCTAACACCCACTACGTCCACCGCCACCAACCCTAAGGCTGTTGCCAGCTCGCGCGAAGTTCCTTTGTTCCTGTTACATGCTATCACCAAGGAACTTGGCTCATCCGTCTCCCATTTCACACCTTTTTAGGGCTAAAGAACTTGGCTCCACTTTTTGCACCTCTGGTGTTTTTGTTCGGATCTAGATAGACGTAGTGAAGAGCTTGGCTCTGGTCCTTGAAGTTGCTGAACAGCACTGACAGGACCATTGTTTGGGTATTCTGCTACATTCAGGTAAACGTCCCACTACGTGCAGTAGCTTTGGGGCACGCCTTTGCTTTAGGTATTGTCTTCTTTTACGTCCAGGAACCGGAACACTGACACTGTTCCTGAGTCTTTATATTAATCTACCGCACAGCGACGACGTAGTTAGCTACAAAGGGCAAATTTTAAATATATATATATAGACGAAAAGTTTGACCAAGAAGGTACCGTTATAACATGTCTGAGAACGGATTGTTGTCTATTGTGTTTTCCATTTCACCGTCAATTTATCAATGAAGAAAATTAATCAATTATGCATTTTATTAACTCTGACATGGAATGTGGTGACATTGACAGTCTTTACGTTACAAAATGACTTTGTAACGCCCCAGGCAACTCTGATGGCAGTCAGAACGTGTAATTCGGAAACGCCACCAATAAGCGTGGAAACCCTAGCCTAGACTGGTAGATGTCACCGTAATATCCTCCGACCCGGCATTTACCTGAGTTACAATTTTTTCCACAAGCGAGGGCGGAATAAGATAACATATAATCGGACTTCAATAAATACAATTAAATAAAATATAGATCTACTCAGCAGAAACTGAGACGAATGACCGAGAGAGCGAAGGCAGGTCGAACCAGACACTACCCCAAATCGGACTTACGTTTGCTCAAATCACTTCGGACCGACGGAAAGCATGCATGGTAAACAGGACTGGGAAAAAGACAAGGAACGGTCAATTGAAGTTGGCAGAATCAGCTCACAAATCACTATTCCCTGTGGTTGCCAGCACGGCTTACTAATGCAAATGAAATAGCTAAATAATATAGAACATTAAATTCAATACAGTTATGCCTTTGGAAATATGACTTGTTTCGGTGTCTTACCTATTTTTATGTCACGGGCCGCTACTGCCTTACACTCCTCACTCACCACAACGAGTAGGGAGGATAAGACTGCATAAGTGCATATTCTTGAAAATATACTTGTTCACAGTGTTCGATTGTTATAAACTAAGAGGGGGATTCTGAGACTAGTAGTTGCTTATAAGTTTCAATCTACTACTTGTTATGGTATAGATACAAAGATTTTGTCCCTGATTAAGGGGTGTGCAATCTTAAATTTTTCACTCCCGGGACGTTTCAATTTTTACCATATGTCATACCAATAACTGTGAAGTGAGGAATAGGCATAAAACAAAATTGTTTATTTGGAACATTTTTCCTTCCAAAAAGCATTACCGGAACTACGTTCCAGCGCGTTCCGGTACCAGTACACCTCTGCCCTGGTTGGGATTATATTCAGAGTTAACGACGAGGGATGAACTCCTCACGAACCAGGGAATATCCCTGGTATCCCCCCACCGACAAATCGAACACTGCTTGTTCACTAAGAGAAGTAGGATGAACAATTTAGATTTGTCTCTAAATAAGATTCACACTACCGGAAAGGATTTCCTGCGTCACCTAGAGGAATAGGGAAGACGACTACTTACAAGTACATACACTTGATTTTTATACATGCTCAGTCTTGTAACTTGGACTTCGGCCTGTCACGATTCGCCTTTTACCCATTAAAATCCACACCCATGCCCCTGCCGTGACTCGAACCCGTGACCTTCGAGTCGTTGGCCTACCGCCGTAGACCGCACTGCTACCCGGCCGGGACTTACAAATACATGTTCCTCAAAATTCTGAAGGAAATCCTCACTCACTACATGAATAGACAAAGATATCTATTTGGACATTCTATTAAAAACAGAAGGGAGAAGGGCAGTTTTTTTTTTAGACATTTCCTCTGTTATACCACACAAACGCCGGAATAGTATCTGAACTAATAGTATCGTCGCTCCCCGTGGAAAGGTCATCAGGCAGGGAGCTCATCCCTCCGACACAGGGACGTATACGCAGAGGGGAGGGGCTCCGTAGTCCGTACCCCCCAAACAATCAGATTGTTTTCTGAAATTTGTATAATTTTTGGCAAAATTACATGCATTTTACGTAAATTTCACATTCAGAAAGACCTTCGACCCCATCCCCCCAAATCAACTTGTGGGTACATGCCTGTTCAGACGTTACGAACTTAAAAGAATATTGTCCAACACAAACAAAATGTTTAAATGAACAAATTTAACGTGTTTAAAAAAGAAATTCCACGTACAAAGGTATGACAGTCTGAAGCAGAACGTTAACCACAATATGCTGATCAGATGAAATAACTACTTTTCAAAATATTTTAAATTGACGTAGGTTTATTTTTATTATTTGAATCATTAGGTTTAGATATCATGAAGCCCAAAAAATATTGACCAGTAATTCCGAGAGACGCCTTCCTGTGAGGGTGTCACCCCTAAATTATCGACAACACCCCTCAACTTTAATATTTTTGCGGTGAAAAATCAATAGACACCGAGCAAAACTCCATTTACAACCTCCCAATTTTGACTTTACACCCCACCCTCAAACTAAGAATCCTGGCGGAGACCCTGATATTAATGATCTGGGATTTATAAAATAATGACAATACTGATGTTAGAATAGCACTGTACTATTACAAAAGTGACTATTCTGCACTGCAAGTCAGAAGCCCGTAGTACTACGAGATCATGAGAAAAAATACGTGGAGTAAAAACTTCACTAATATAGGCCTAATAAATGCGTGCATAGATAAAATAACCCATATCTCATTTCTATTACGAAAAATATACGAATGTTTAGTATCAGTTTTTAAAAAAAATCCATGTCCGGGCACATTCCCCTCTTGCGCTATTGCCTGCGGACGCCCAAGACCAAGAAAATTCTCTAATATTTTCTTGTAATTATCATATGCTCTGTATTTCTGAATTCAAAGTATCATATGCTCAACAGGTGGCGCAAAAAATGAATTTTCTGTATTTAAATTTTCTATCACCTTTTTCCCCAACCGGATAGTTCAGAGACACGAGAAAAATAATGCAATAGGGGCCGAAGAAGCTATTATATCAGTTTGTAATATATGTTGCAGCAAAGCCAAACAATAATGTATTATATTGTGTATTCTTTTACGCATAAGTTGAAACACACAGCTTAAATCCTTTATGGGTGAAACTAGACTATAGCCTTGACTGAAAATAGTGCCCATAAAATTATCATCGGCGAAATAAGACGGTAAATTAAATAAACTGTCAATGAACTGTACTTATCAATGAAAAGAGCTGTCGACAAAGTGGCTTGTCGACGAAACGTACCTGTCGACAAAGTGGTTTGTCGACGAAAGGTACCTGTCGACAAAACGCACCTGTCGACGAAGTGAGCTGTCGACAAAGTGGCTTGTCGACGAAACGTACCTGTCGACAAAACGTACCTGTCGACAAAACGTACCTGTCGACGAAGTGGTGTCGACAAAATAATCTGTCGACAAAACGAACCGAACCGTTCTCGTACAGGGTGAGGTGAATACAGATTCGACATTGGTGCTACGCTGTGTCACAAAGAAGGGGGAAGGCATTGAATGACATCATCTTACATGACAAGACTGTTGCTACGTTCCGAAAGATCAACCCTTTGTAGCTTCAGGACTCTGATTCTATTCTTAATAAATCATTTTTGACCTACCTGGGCCTCTGACCAATGATTAAAGTATAAGTCAGTCATTTTTAATGAAGCTTCTCCAAGACCGAGTAGCTCTTTAGATCAACAGTATGACTCCAAGTACCCTGAGGAAAATGCTTGTATTTGAATACAACGTTAACAAGCAAAACAAAATGTGAGAGGAATTTATTTCAAGGAATTTTAAACTTGTTTTAAGTTATTGTTTTGCTGAAACCCGTTAAGTCCAACACAATATATTAACTTCCTCTGACCAATAAAGTTTAGATGGCATGAAAAGGTGACATTTAATACATGCTATTACAACACGTTTATGCATGTCATGGTTGTTTAAAAATATTACTTTATCCCTCAGATATTTTTTTCTCTCTACTACGCGTATTTGCCAAAGTAGATTTAACGGAGTGTTATTCAAAGTAGTATAACAGGCCTCATATACTAATTTTCAACCTGCATGTTTGCGTATTTTCTCCTCTTCGAAAAAAACTTCCTTTTTTACCGGTAGATGTCTCTACATTGCTTCCTCACAGGCAGATGTCTCTTGAGCTCAATAGTTTCTTTTGTTAAAGATTCTGGTAAACTAAAACTCTGTGATTGGTTCAGCGTTTCCTGTTAGCTGAAATATGGCAGTACGAACCAATCATGTGCTTCAATTTATCCGGAAGTTTAAGAAAAGAAGCTATTGAGGTCAGAGTCATCTGCCGGTGAGGCACGAAACGTCCTCCAAAGCCAGAAAAAAATGCGTACGCATTTTTGAATAGAGGTTACCTCTCTATATGATCTGTGGAATCGCGAACAACCTGTATTATGTCAAAGTGTTAGTAAGCGGTTTTTATAATCTACGAAAAATATATTGGTGGGATCGGGGATAGAAATCGGATCGTTTCAGTGAAGCCGATCGCTTTAAACAATGATATAACTCCAGTACTACAAGGTTGATTTAAGGCTGAAGAAACCAGTAAATATCCGCCTTTTCGACGTTCTATTCAACGAAAATTTGGCGTTCAGATAATGTGTTTCAGTCCCTCAATCACTCGAGTTGTCAGTGTAGCCAACCCGTTTTCTATAAAATTCATTTTTGGAACTGCTTCCATTACTTGAAACGTAGCAGTACCAAATTTAGCATAAACATTATTCGATACAATAGATAAATACTTTGGGTATCTTCTTACCCACGCATCACAGGCGTCAGTGTTGCCAACCTATTTTATAAAAATGAAAGTTTGTGTCTTTGAGATGTATCTAGTAACCGTCTGGATTTCGTGATTGTTAGTAGAATGGAAACGATGTGGATAAAATAATATTTTAGAAGCAGTTCCTGTGCCCCTTCCTGCTTGCAGACCCGATTGTAATCAAGAAGAGACATATCTTGTCACATCTCAGTGACAACCAATACATTGCTAAGAAATACTTCTTATTTTCGTGCTCACTTGCTGTTAGGTTACGTAACGTAACGTAAAGTAGTTAGGTTGGCTTTATTAGTATTATTATTAAACTCATTGGTGAATTAGTGAGAATCCAGTAAACGAGAGAACCCCGTAGTTTGCAAAACCATTCCTCTCCTGGATACAATACAAAGTAATCAAACAGAAAGTACAAGTTCAATTAGGCAAGTATTGAAAAATAGCTGAATGTGGTCCTTTTCTTTCTATTCTTGCCGGAGGTCAGTAAATGTGACTGGAATTTGAACCACCAATTCTTTAAAAAACGATCGGAATGGTCTATAAAAGTTAGATTTGTGATAGATTCAGGAACTTAAAAATATGAGTTTTCACTGTACATTACACGTATGTTGTAATATTTTCTGGCCTCTGTGGCATGTTGCCATTCTTCCATCATGCCCATTCATAATATTCTGCGACATCATAAACAAAGATATTTTACCAAGATAAAATTTCATTTCCAAGTAGCACATGTCAGAGAAATATCTTGAATATCTACTAAATTTTGAAATTTAAGAACATTGATAATTGTGGATGATCTGTTTGGAGACAGGTCTTTATCCGAAAGTCCAGGGGCAAGGTGAACCGATGATTGTTCACCATAGCCTTCCAGCGAATAAGGATACGACCTACAGTTTAAAGTGGGCTCTGAGCCACTTGCTTTCCGGGTATCGATCCCGCCGTAACCTTTTCGCTACAATGGAGCGAACACCACCATCAACAATTAGAGAACGCTCAATACATTATCGGTAACACAATACCATATTCCCTCCTAACTTTTAACTATGCTGTCTTCACTATCAATGGCCTGAACCAAAATTACCGTTATCAATTGCAAATTTTTCTCGAAAACAACCCATTATATACTTGGCAAGAAAGTGATATAGCGCAGATCATTTTTTGGAAATCTAACTTCAATATAGAGAGGAAAGTAATTAATTTACTATGTTTTTACACATCTTGAACCAATAAACTAACGCGAAAAATACTCCAATGCTACGTCGCCATCTTTTAATTCTTTTCTTTTTGCCTATCAGAAATGTTTTATTGATACATTATGACTTGTGTGGAAGAAACAAGTGTAGGAGAAAACAAGTGAAGGAAAACAAAACAAGTAGGACAAGATAAAATTAAGTAGATATGGTATACAGTATATGGGCTGTAATAGCACTAAGTCTTTCACCTCCCATATACTTAATTTTATCTTATCTAACTTGTTTTGTTTTCCTTCACTTGTTTTCTCCTACACTTGTTTCTTCCACACAAGTCATAGTGTATAAATATTTTTCTCGGTAAGGCTAAGAAAGAAAGATAAAAGTTAGGACAGGAAAAATATTGATGATAAGTTGTTTTATTTGAGTTTGTGTAAAAGTTGGTTCAAAATATTATTTTTATTTTTTTATTTTTACAAAACTAATGAAATCAAATAACAAGGAACAACATTCTGAGATTATGTTTTTTCCATTTACTGCGTAAAGAAGTGAGAGGAACATAATGGACGAAACCTGATAGTATTTGAGAGAAATATTCACAAAGGAAAAGAGCATTCATTACAATTCATTCACATGCACGTCGTTGGGGGTAGCAATAAGGTAAGGGACCTTCTAAGAAATACCAATAATGCACAAAAGGGCAGATTACTAGAGTTCAAACGTCACTTTCTTTTCTTCCATCGTTCCTTTTCATGGAAAAACGTGATCAGAAAACCGTTATTGGATTCTTGCATGTTTAAAAAAGAGCTCGTGATCTTTTTTCCTTCCCTACTTCTCCCTCTGTGCTCTTCTTTACAAGAACCTTTTGTTCAAAAAAAAGAAAAAAAAATAATAATTTAAAAATCAGTATTGTTGAGAATCATCACAAATCTTTTCGTCTTTCCCTCGCTGAGAAATAATATTTTTTTTTCCTAGTGTATACAGTTGTAATGCTAAAAGTGAAGTTGAGTATTATCTTAAGAAACAATAGGTGTTGAAACAGGAGCAAATAGCAGTCTCTTGAAAGCTTTTATAGAACTAATTATTACCGTGGGTAAACTCATACAGAAACAATGAGATTTATTTTAAAAGTTCTAAAGCAGTGCTAATATTCTTTAATCAGTCAAGGATGTAGTCAATTAGGGGTTATGTGTACTAGTAGATAATATTATTTATAGACACAATCCAAGTATTTCAGCATGTGCTGATGTATCGTACGTGATAGATGTAAACTGTGTTACCCATCCAGACCCACTTCCAACTTATCTTGTGGAAAACTATTCCTTTTAATAAGGAAAAATAAATTGAGGATAATGCAAAGTTCATTAGTTAGGCAAACCAACTTACGTTATTTTACCGTGTAGTTTCTCCTGTTTGAGAGAAGTATCTGTTCAACCTTCCTCTCTCCTACTAGATGTAATATTATAATGATTGGATAGAACTACGGTGAAGAATGACACACGCTTTTCACATACAGTCGTACTAGTTTTGCAGTGAGGTAGAAACAGTTTACAGCAAATGAACGTTATCGACGCGATGGAAATCGTTATTATATATATTGATGGCGCACCAGCAAATTTTGTTTCAATTGCAACACTGTCAGGTAATCAAAATTCCGTGAGTACGGTTGTGTTTGGTAACAAAGAGTTGAGGATGTTTTCTTTGCTATCTCGGTTAGAAAACGACCTTTATCTGTTAGAGCTACTTTTATAATATTAAATGTACAGGGCTCATTCAATGAATAACCGGAATATGTTCTTGCAAAACATTTATTAGAATCACAAAAATAAGTAACTATATTACTATTTATCAATATAGTACCCTTTGTTAATTCAATGCACCTACGACAGCGTGTGACAAGGGCATTGATTCCAATGGGGGAAAAAGTTTTTGATGCGTGCGTGACCACTTACGCAGCACTGACTGGACTTTTTCACCATTCTGGCACTTCGATCCACTTAGCACATCTTTCAGTAGGCCAAAAATGTAGAAATCTGTGGGTGGGATATCGGGCGAATATGGAAGATGAGATAACCACTCAAACTATAAGTCCTCGATGGTAGACAAAGTGACTTTGGCATTGTGTGGTGTTGCATTGCCATGTAGCAAAAGCACACCATTAGACACCAGACCACGTGGCCTCTGCAGAAGGTTGGAGTAGGAACTAATGTTTACATTTTGTCCTCTGAGCATGTAATGAAGAACTTGTGGTCTCAAAACAACATTAACATAACTTTTCCAGCCCTGTGTTGAGCACACACCTTCTTCGTTCTAGTACACCAAGGACATCGCCATTCCATTGCTGTCCTCTTTCGTTCTGGTTCGTAGAAATACATCCAACTTTTATTTACGTTGAAAACACAATGAAGAAATACCTCACCGTAAGCTTCATATCGATCCAATGTTCTCTGCATATCAACACGTCTTGCTCTTTCATTTCCGGTGTCAAACATTCCGGAACCCACCTTGCACGCATTTTCATAACCCTCAGTACGTTATGAACAATATTGTAGGTTGATCCAGCACTTATCTCCAGCTGTGAAGTAACTTCGCTTACACTACTGCCAAAGGCTCATGTGCAATACAGACTTTTTGAGTACTATACCGGTTATTTTGTAGGCCTTATCAAGTCTTCCACTTTAGCAATGTTGCTTTCCGTGACTGCAGAGAAAGAGCGACCTACCTGGACGCGGAGAATCTTCAACACTGTTTATGCCCTGTTTGAACTTCTCAACCCACTCGTACACTTGTGTTCGACTCATACAGTTGTCACTGTGTTTAACTGTCATGGTCCATGAATTTCTATCGGTCTCACGCCTTCGCTCAACAGAAATCTAATGACATTTAGATGCGCACTAGAGTGGGCTGAAAAAATCGAAAGTTTTCAGATCGAGATGGAATAGTGCGGAAAAGATACTCATAAAAAGAAGTCGACTGACAAAACGATTTTGAAATCTGATAATATTTTAACCTTGCGCATCGCGGCCAAAGTTTTAAAATTTTGATAAATTTGGTCAATTTTCTTAATTTTTCCCTTTTTGAAAATTAAAGTTGAATGATTATTATACAGCTATCCGTGTTGAAAAATGTTGTATAAGCGTGTTTAAATAATAAAACCAGGCCATAAAGTGGGGAGGGAAGAAAAAAAAAGCACATTTGCCCCCAAATGCGATTTTTCCGCATAATCTGTAAAAGACATACAGATGCTTATCAGAATAATGGAAACACCTGTAGTTGGCAACACGTCAGATGTATGGGTTGGCAGTGGTGTCGTGGCGACCGCAGCGCCGGACTGCTGGTGGTGGTGTGTTAGGTCGGTCTCCATACTACGTCAGGCGTCGTGGAACAGGAATGTGCAGTGGCTGCAGCAGACGGAGGTAGTGTAAAATGGGAGACCTCTCAGAGTTTCAAAGAGGGCAAATTGTTGGTGCGCGGTTATGTGGAGTGAGTGTGACGGCAGTGGCTAGTGTGTTAGGTGTGTCGCCAGGGACAGTGTCGAAGGTGATGACGGCCTACACAACACACGGGAAAACCACATCGGGGAAGCGGAACAGTGGGCGGAAGAAAAGCATCAGTGACAGGGCACGCCGGGTATTAAAGCGCATTGTCACGCGGAACCGTCGTGCCACTGCGGCGCAAGTGACGGAGGAACTCAATCAGCACCTCCCCCAACCTGTTTCGACAATCACAGTCCGCCGCGAATTACATGACATGAACTTACGGGGTCGTGTTGCACGGGCCAAACCTCTCATCAGGGACCAGAACGCTTTAGCACGCCGCAAATGGTGCCGCGACCATGCAACTTGGACCGTTGACGACTGGAAACGTGTGGTATGGTCGGATGAGTCACCATTCACCCTATTCCAAACCACGGGCCGTGTTTATGTGTGGAGAACGCCCAAAGAAGCGTATGATCTGCAGTGTCTCCGCCCAACTGTGAAACATGGCGGCGGCACGGTGATGCTGTGGGCCGCAATATCATGGTTTTCATTGGGTCCTGTGGTCACACTTCGCGGACGCATCACTGCCAACGATTATGTCGCAATTTTAGGAGACCACTTGCATCCTATGGTCCGGATGTTGTTCCCGGACAATGACGCCATATTCCAGGATGATAATGCACCCATTCACACAGCTGGAGTTGTTGCAGCGTGGTTTGAGGAACATCGGGATGAAGTTCAACACCTCCCCTGGCCCGCCCAATCCCCAGATCTCAACATAATTGAACATCTGTGGTCCATCTTGGAAACACGACTCCGGCGACGATTTCCACCTTAATCGTCTCTCACAGAACTGGCCGATGCCCTGCACGAGGAATGGTCTAATATTCCACTTGCTACCATTCACGACCTCTATGCCTCCATCCCACGTCGCATCAAGGCTGTTCTGAAGGCGGAAGGTGGCCCGAAACCATATTAATCTGGTAAGTTGCACTTTCGTTCAGCTGTTTCCATTATTCTGATAAGCATCTGTACCTATACCTAATAAGTACGGAATACGACTTAATGTATTGCAAGGGATACGTTCGAGATGCACTGAAATAATTTCTGTGCACTTCGTAGGAGATTTTACACTTGAATTGTGCAGCTCTTCACCAACTTGATTGGTTTCAAGTGACTCCGAACTCACCACGTCAAGGTTTCTGCACCTCGAGTTCCACCATCGCCCATCTCAGACAACCAACCAAAAAAGCTATGTTAAGTAAAGTTTTGTGATTTGTTTTTACTTGAAAGTAAATTCTTTCTCTTTTGCTCGATTTTGGCGATACATGACCTACGTATGCGAACCTGGTTCTTCAATTATGCCTAGTTCTGACACATGATCTTCTTTAACGATAGGCGGAAAATCTTATTGTACATTTCTTGCTATTTGTAACGTATTGTCTTTTTGACCATGAAAATATAATCCGCAAATAGGAAGCCTATTTTCACTTTGCACAGATGTTCATAAACCATATTTTCTCTTCGAATTTTGTTTTTATTTATCACTTTCGATGTATCAAATTCGTCTATTCGTGAAGTCTTGAAGGACGCTAGATACAATGGCAGCAACAACTCGATCTGACACACCATAACGGTCACAAGTCATTGCGTTGCTTTAAATTTCAGTCTCATCTGCGAAGTCGACGATGAATTGTATGTCAGGGGACCAAACTCTTCATCCGCAGACAGATCTTCTCTATCAGAAATGCTACTATCCATTTCTTCAGTATTATAATTATTTATGGCACTGTATTCCGCTCCTTCACTCACAATTTCTTCCTCATGTTGCTTTCTTGAGATTCATCTTAAATGAGTCTTCGTTTTTTAAGTCTAATGTTCCAATTTTGCCGAATTTCTTATGCTTTTGGTCGTACATAAATTTTATTTCCAACGGTGGAAGTCTCATAGGAACAGTTAGCAATTACGGTGCATTTACAACTATCAATCATCTTTTCACATTCACAATTATAGGTCAGTGGACAATTACATCAGGCAGCATGAAACAGTTTGGCAGATTCTTCCTTTAATTTCTTGAGTTTATTCTGGAAAGCACTCTTTTTGAAGTCCTTGTTGTATGATTTCTTATATTTCGGTATTGGTCATTGTAAGCTTTGATCACTTGCTCTATTCTCTTCTCTACGGTTGGAATGCTTGCTTTATCATACATTTATATCACCATCTTTACCACATCATTTACCACAGTTGAAATTAACTGTTGAGCAGCCAGATTTTACGGCAAGTTTTAGCCTTTTCTCGAAACAGCAGAGTAACACTTGAAGTTGAGATGGATGGAGGCAACTTGAGAATTGCCAAATATAGGGCAAATAAATTCCGTTCTTGTTGTATGCTCGCAGGTCGATCAACCATAGCCGAAGGAATGGGTTATAGCAGTCGCTCTCTTCACAAAACTCTTTAACAGCTGATGGATTACAAACAAAAATTACAGCAAAAGCTCGACAGTATTAACACATCTTTCCTTGCCGACAGTTCGGCTGAACTGAAGCAATGCGTCGTTTCCGCACTTGCATTGTTGTTCGATATTTCGCCAAATATCGTCGAATAATAGATAAAAAGAAAGTCGCATTCGCTTAGAGTTTATTGGACCAACAAAAATGGGCTTTATCACTTGAAAGCAATCAAGTTGGCGAAGAGCTGCACAATTCAAGTGTAAAATCTCCTACGAAGTGCACAGAAATGATTTTAATGCATCTCGAACGTATTCCTTGCAATACATTGAGTCGTATTACGTACTTATTAGGTATAGGTATGTCTTTTACAGATTATGCGGCAAAATCGCATTTTGGGGCAAATGTGCCTTTTTTCCCTCCCCTTCCCACCTTATGTCCTGGTTTTGTGATTTAATCCGTGCACGAGGCAGGCATACCAGTCCCAATTACTAATAGCTGAAGGATGCCAGCCACAAAATAACACACATAACAATAACGGTCGTAATATCCATATCCATAATATTTTAACACAAAAGCGAAATAATGCTTGTTAATAACCCATTAATGAGAAGAAAAGTATAGATGGACTTTTATTTTAACTCACCAAAACTAGGAAACGTTAGATGCCGCATCGTGCTGGAAAGATACCATAGCAACTTAATTCCGATATTTGATTTCATTTTGCCGTACATGTCCTCTACCACAGTTAATGCACATAGTATGGTCAGTGGTGAAGTTGGACCGAAACGCGCCGGAATGAAGTTCCGGCATAACTAAAATCTAGGCTCTCGAGTTCCGACATAAATTCACGAAGGTGCAAAGTCAATAATTCGATATACGTATATTTTGACAATAAGTTTGATGTGAGAACCATCATGATCTTGTATTTTTGTCGTAAAAATTTATATAAACTACATAAAATATTTGTTGTTAAATAGTAATTCATCATTAGCGACCATTCTTAGGTATTTAATTTGTTATTGGTTACGCGTGTTTTAGCTATTGTTATGGTGCTCTTAAGTTTCATGCAATAATTGTCGCAATTGGTGTACCCAATCAAATCCACGGTCGACGGAGTGTGAAAGTATTTTTTTCACATGCGTCTTGCTGCCACGTTTCTACTAGTAAGTCCTGTCTAACCTTGCCTACAGTTCAGTATTGCCTTCTTATCTTTTCACATAGCCTACAAAAGACTACCGTTCCCCCGATGGAATGTAAAGCCAGATGTTTCGCTTGCTTGTCGAATAGCTTTTTGTGCGCCCCTCGTATTTTCATATATTTACCCCATACTTCATACAACCTTTCTCCACATCTCATAATATTTTATTCTTTCACGACAAACCAAGATTTGTGTATGCGGTCGACGAATTTTCCTTACTTCTGTTGCTGTACTACGAGGCAGCAGCATATTTCCTGGAACAGTATAGGATGATAGTTGGCATCTTTGCGTTTAGGGGTTATTTCTGGGACCCAGCTACTACTATTCTACTCGTCTATATTTGCTTGTGCTCCTGCGATGACCTACACCCCAACATAATGTGCCGACTCTCTTTTAGTTATGTTTTGGTTCATGCGGCATCTCTCATTAAAAGTGCTGCATCGTTCCTCAATATAAGGGAGAGATGTATCATATCAATTTTGCTTTGGTCATACCTTTCTGCTTCACGGTAGTTTGTGAATTACACGCAGCTGAGTAGATAGGCACGTACTTACCATTTTGTTACAATATGTTTTCAATTCGTACTTAAAGTACTGTCTCACTTACGTTCATCTAAATTTCCTCACGTTCTTTGTAGCATTTGGTGCCCCGTGCTTATATGGTGTCGTCTCACTACGTGTGGTCTCATGTACTTACACACTAATGTTACCATCTGAAGACTTGTTTCAGAGACACTACAAGTGCGGCATCCCTCCTTTCTTTACCTTACCAGAAGACATCGGGGCAGTAGGATACACACAAGAAACCTTTGAGTGTTGTTCTGCAGTACCTGACGGGTTGAAAGAGACCATTTGGAAGGTGTTCTCCCGTAGTTGGCCGACTAGCGTGTCGACCGAGGTAGCCATGTGGTTTGAGGCGTTACGTTAGCGTCTCCAAGGTGGTGAGTTCGAACCCCGTCCTGGATATGGATGTTTGTGTGTACATTTAACTTTGCTCTAAAATTAAATTAAAATTAAGAAATTTTGGTTGATCAGTAAAATAAAGTTTAAAAAATAGCGTAGGCATAGAGCGTTAGATCTCTGGGCGGGCGGGATGTAGCAGGTTTAATTGCATTTGAGGTGAAGCTTTTCTCTCTTGTTTCATTCAAAAGAATATTACTTCTATTCCTTACTATCTATAAATAAATGTTTCCTTAGCTGGATTCAATTCGCTATTACATTTCTAAAATGCACAAACATTTCACTTCTAGCCGGGATTTGAACCCAGAACCTTAGAGACGCTGGCTAAACGCTTCAGACCACATAACTACTGTGGTCGATATTGATCTTCTTGTTGCAGTTAGAAAGAGCACAGAAACACTGCTCAGTTCTAACTCCTATGTAAAGGAAATTAATCAAAGATACTACAAACCAAGTCATAAGCACTCATCTATGGAGAATATTTTATTTTGTCTTCACAAAGCCTCTCACCGTGAATAATATAGGGTGGTTTTTGTCGTATCTAAGGCCCAAATTAGGGCGGCAATAACAACAAACTTCATTTTACAGGTCAACCTCAACGGAGCGGAAGACCCAACCTTACTACAGAGCTAAGGGAACTCCAAACTATGCTTAGCATCGGAACTGGTTCTTATTTCTTCCACAGAAAATCAAACATATAGATCACCTTCAATTTGTCAAACTCCTACTATAATTACCTGACACAGCAGATCATTTCTAACCTAACTTGACTCTCTCCCATTCATTCCTTCATAATAGTAATTCTTTCTTTCAAATATTTGATACGTAATTAATTATATATTTTTTAGTTTCTTTCTTCATTTTATTTTTTTAACACATCATAAACTTTAATACACTTTATAGAGAAATTATTCATATTATCATTATATATCAACGTAGATTATTCAATTACTTAAATGTAGTTCTTCCTTCTCCAAAGCTAATCTTTCACAAACTAATCCGTTCTCACAGAAAGACAACTCCTATTATAACAGATCGATTAACAAATTGAAGCTGGATGACTGAAGAGTTCGAAATTCTTAATCATGTATATTTAGATAAAAAGAAACTAATAGGCAGTAACTGAAATTAACCTTTAAAATAAACTGAGCTTATAATTAATTATTCCATCTGATCTATTTAATCAACTTGCTACTCAAAGGAAATTCTCAAGCATTCAGTGTTAATTAAAAGAAATTCAAATTTTATTGGGAAACTTAAGTTATCTTTACAATAATATCGATGCTCGATATATAATTCAAATTGATTATCAACATAAGAAAATTAGCTTCACTTGATTATGTCAAAATCACGTCTGAATAAATTTACCTAATTAAATAAAATTTCTACAAATTTTCGACCGGAGCTAAGCTTATTAGTAAATAATAGTTTAAAATAAATTATACAATAGCATTTTTAGAGGCTAGGTAAAATTCAACAAGATAAAATCTTTTCTTCATTACAAAACTTGATGTTCAAATTAATCAAAACATCATTTCAAAAAGAATTATCATTGAAAGTTTTATCATTTTATTTCCTCATAACAGTATTTATGTTCAATAAATTCCCTTTCTTTATGATTAACATTATTTCGCTTATGTCCTAAATTTAAAAGATGATACGCTTTTCTCAAGTTAGAATTTACAGTAGCATGAAGAATTCGAAGATAGGAAAAACTAATGAAGGAAACTCGTGAGAAAACATCTTACTTAAATTTAGGTAAATCGAAATTATCTGAACAAAATCAGCAAAAGGAAATCTAAACTTAATTCTCCAAAGACAAAAATATTAACTAAATCAAGACTATCTCCTAAAGTTTCTATAGTAACAACCAAATAAAAGAAGGAAAAAGAAAAGTTAAGGAACTATTTTGTTTAGAAAAATGTTTAAAATAACTCGAATGAAAATAAAATGATAAAAGTCATTCGATAGTTTCCACAAATTTAATAATAACTTTATTCTTTTCTTAATTTTAGTATTAATTAAACAGAAAGAACGAACTAATCATCCAAAATATCAAAATAAAAGAAGCTAAACTGAAAACATTACTAACGAAAAATAACCATTGAGAGAAACTTAAAGTAAACGGTAATTTTATTGGTAAAAAAAATCCTTAAAAATACTTTACCAATTATTTTATTAATATGCAATTTTCCTACAAATAAAATAAAACGGGTGAACTATACTGATGTAACAGCAAAACGAGTCTGCTACAAAATCACACTGGCCATGTTTTACAAATAATTTCTGAGTGCCTTACTGTTGTTAAGGCGTATGCACATACAAGCTCGAGTATGAAACCCGTTCGGGGAGCAGAGGTCATTGATTTGCATGTGCACTCATGGGTATTGGGTAAAGGGGGCTACAGTACCCGCCAGCAGGGGTGCCCATCCCCCCCAAAGCTGATGGCGCATTCCCCCCAAAAACCAACAATCTTTTCCCCCTTTAAGACTATTACCCAGAACTTAAATTCGATACAATGTCCAACCGGCGGATATCTCCCAGGTGAACAGGTTATAGAACCTGCAGCGGAAAATTTTTGAAAATGAGTTTCCCAAAATGGTGTTTTAATGCTACTCAGACTGTAAAATCATAAGCAAAGTATTGTGCTTATTTAGGGGAACTTTTTTAAAATTTTAGTACAATACTATAAAATAGAACAGCTTAAGGCTGTGTAAATTTATTTTGTAGGAAAACATGTTTATAAGAAAGGTTAAACAGTAAAAAAAATGAGAATTGCTAAATTTCATATTATTTTAGAATAACTTGAGACTTCAAAATTTTAAATTAAGAAAAAACGGAAAAAATACTGTTCTCTTAAAATTACACAGCTGGATCCTGGATCTATCAAAGACTGTCGAATTACTACAGTAACTATTACGATACCTTAGCACAGCACACCTTATAGCTATTAGGTACCTGTGAAATGAGTAAACAATAGCGATATATAAATAAAATATTTTAAGTTTAGCTATACCTTTACTGAAATGATATACACCTAATTCTTGCAATGGGGTTTGAAGCCCAGAACCTCGGAGCCACCGCAGTCCGCATATACAGTTTGGGTTCTTACTATTTTATGATCATTAGGGATCGAAGCCCGAAGCCCTGGAATTAAATAGGCACTTCAGTTAACTTGTACGTAGGGACCAGAAAGTCTAATATTTGGGCTGATATGTGTGGTATATTCAGTAGAAGCCATTTATGTAACTTTTCAAGCTGAAAAGGGCTCCAGGTTTCATGAGTAGTTATCAACCCCTAGTAGCTCGTAGCTGCTATCTTTTATATGTTATTTTTTAGGTTTAGGTGCTTCCAGGAACTTTATTTTCGATTTCGAAGTGTGGCGTTTGTTCACCTTTCTGAAAAAGTTCGAATATTATGTCAATTAATCGAGAGTTTTTCTTTCATATCTTTGTTATTTGGATCTTTCCGAATGTTTCTGAATTCATACGTGAGTATTATGTCCTCTTAAACGAACTTCGCCGTTATGTATGTGGATTGACTGAGTTTCCTTACCGAGATTTCATTATGAGAGTATTTGTTTTCTCCGTGTTTGTAGGTAAAAGTTTAGGGCATTTCCCTTGTTTCATTTTATGTAATACACATTTTTATTATATTTTGGGTACTAAGCTGTTTGTTTGGTAAAATCTGTTTGTTTTTTGCAGCAATATTATGCTGCTATGTTTAGCTTCGAGTGTTTGAAACTTTATGTACATCACAAATGGATTAGCTTGGTAGTCATTCCTAAGGGGATTAAATAATTTTTAGAGAGTGCAGTATATGTGAGTTTCATACACAAATTTGCTACTGGACATTTTCATCTCCCGAAAAATATATTCGGTTTCATCCTTTGATAATCTTTCCAGGTGCGCACCTGTTATCTTGAACCAATGTGGCTTGCAGTATTTTGTGGTTGCATTTTATTTTTTGGTTTGGACTCGGTTTTATGTTTGTTAACTATACACCAGTAGTATTTGAGTGCGTGTAATTAAGCAGCAGCATAGTCCACAGTAGTGGCTAGTAATAGGTGTTCTCTTTGTAATATGTACTTTTTGTAATAAGTTTGACATGTGTGATAGTGGGCCCCTTTTTTTTGTACATTTTTTAGAAGTTCAGTTCTGGAAAAAGACCAAACATTGGTGTTTAGTATGCTCAGGGACACAAAACCTAAGCTTAAAGTATCCTAACAGAGCGGGCTTGTTATATTCTTTGTAATTGTTGTTCATTTGTGTTTTGTCTCTAACACAGAAGTATTCGGGAATATTCCACGAATAATCCATGAATTCTTAAGATTCAATGGAATAGATTGTGCTTGTATCATTTTGTGCTGAGGACAATCACAGAAGTGGTATAGGAAGGGGTAAACCTTATATCTATTTTTCTCTAGTATTAGTGTTTCACCTAAGCGGCAGGTCCCTTCAGGTTGTTGTTTTTTTCTTCACCGTTTACCATTTGTTTCAGGCAGGGTGAAAAAAATATTTTTGAACAATATTTATTTTATAAGTTCTGGCTTGATCTTGTCCAGAATATAATTTTATGACAAACGTTTGTTACAGCGGTGATCTACTTGTGCGTTCCATGAGCCATAGAGTAAGTGAGTAATTTGTTTAATAAGAAGTTGAGCAACAATCAAGGGTTCTTAGCTATTTTTGTGTTTACAAATGTTAAAATTTCACTATTTCGCCAAGTTCCTGCGAGAAGGTTTATATTTTTGTCCCAGACAGGAATCGACGTAGTGTTTCCAGAGTTTTTGCTGGGATTGTTGCGCTTTTCATTGAACAAAGAAGTTGGTAATAGAGTAGACTGCAAAACTATTTGAAGTGTGTACTTCAATGGTTTTGTTTTTTAAAATATAATTTTTATATTTGTAACTAACTTCAAGTGGCTACTTGCGCGGTACTTCATTCATCGAGTACCCAAGCAGGGAGTACGGGGGTTCAACCCCGAGAAATTTTTGAAAATTAGCTTCTCAAAATCGCATTTTAATGCTATTCCGACAGACGACAGTAAAATTGCTAGTTCGACAGTAGCGTAGAATCCCCCCCCATTTTTTTATTCTCCCCCAAAATTTTTCTAAGTGGCGCAACTTGCGCCATACATCCCCCCTGTGGGCGGCCCTGCACGCCAGAGTACGAACATCACAGCTCCAATGAACATCCTGTACGTATTTTGAGCATTTCAGAGGGAGCACAGATAATGATCTTAAATGGATTTGGACCGAAAAGGTACCAGGAAAAGGATTGGTGTCATTACTTTTAAGATATTTTATTCCTATAAGCGGTAATGACATGTGGATGCGGTAATCTGAGTATTTACAATACTGTACCTATTTAACATGTTGTTTTACAAGACTAAAGTAAATCGCTGTATGGTATCCCTGGCTACCCATTCCACATGCGGCCTGGCATTGTCGACAAGGAAAGTACGCCCTTGTGATCCACTCATACTTGCTCCTTCTGCTGCAGTACCTGTTGCACACGATCCAAAGACTGCGAGTACAGGTTCACAGTGATGGTTTGGCCCCGTGGCAGCAGCTTGTAGTGCACCACGTGGTGTCTTGTCCACCAGATACTAAGCATGATCTTGCGTGGGTAGAGAGGTGTTCTTGTGGTGTGAGGCACAGGGTCCCGTGGTGGCAACCTATGTCTGGCACACTTGAGAGTCTCATACAGGACTCACTTATCGTTACTGGTGAGCACTTGTTCGAATATGGATGTGTTTCAATGCTGAGAAAGCAACAACAAACCGGCTCGTTGGTCCTTGTTGGCTTCCGACAATGCGTGGGGTAGCAATTTAGTAAACCCTATGCGGTGCAGGTGAAGTCTGACTGTTTCATGAGAAACCTGGAAACACTCGCCAAGCTCAGTACACGTTTAACTACTATCCTGTTCTATGACCACCTACGTCAACCAGGGCCTGTGGACGCTCACTGCGGGGTTCATCACACATTGACAAATCTTCCAATTTGAATAGGAAATTATGTCTTGGGCTCATTCACAGTATTACTCCCAAAGGCTTGACGAATTCGTCGACTTGATTCGGTTGCGGACAAACCCACATAAAATTCCGAAAACAAACAACCCTGAACGAGCTTCTTCGACACCCCCATCTGTCTTCGCTACTACTCGAGCTATGACTGTTGTGAAGGTGCAAAGTGCTAGTCTTGGTCTCGGTGTATGTTCGCATTCCCACCGCTAGCGCTTCTTGGTTACCTTGTATATAATGTCTTTCATATAAATTTCCACTGACATTACAAGCGATCGACATTACCGTCTAAAAGGACATGTACTTAGTAGTACGAATATATGTTTTGTTTCAATTTCTTTATGTTTTTCTCGCAGTAAAGCATCTCTCCTCTTGCACTCAATAAAGTAAATTTACCAAGGTCCCGCAGGGCCCCCGGAAGGACTTCTGGCCAGACCATGCCTCTTTCGTCCTCTGATTAAGCAATAGCATCTCTCCTCGAATTACCTTATATATTTATGCGACCGGAAGGAAACAAATGCCTAAGTCCGTCACATAATATGTGAAGGGCGATATGAAACGAACGTATGCCTAACTGCCTATCTGATCCATAAATGTAAGCTAGTTTAAAATAAATGGAATCAAGTTACCCAGAGTATGTTTTGTTTGAAACTTGGACTCTATCAATTACTATGATTGAGATTGCTATTCCAAATGACATGCGGATAATTTCAATACTTAAATACTATATGTAACAAGTTATCATCAGCAGATGGCAGCAGTGTACTGATTAAAAAAATAACAAATTAAGCTTTGTAATTCAGGATTAAGTAGTGATATATTTTCCTCAAATTTTATGTAGCTTTATGTTGCATTGTTATAGTTTATTTCGTGTTATGGCTGGCAAGCTTGTCATTTTCTTCCTTTGTATGCTTAAACACTCTCTGATAATATTTGTACTAACAAAAGATTTAGTTCGAAGATTGAAATAAGAAGAAAAAGTTATTTTTTTTAATGTGCATCTTGTTCATGTGATAAATGCGTCTCAATAATATACTGTACACATGGTGAACAACACAGAAAATGAAGAATACATGTTCGACAATAGCTTTAAAGTTTACGTTCAATAAAATGTACTTACGAATCATATTAATTCATTGTTGCGACTTGCGAGACTGAAAATTTCGGGCCAAGTAAAATATTCAGGCAGCCATTTTCATTGCATGTCAGGTATAGTTACAGGTGTCTTATGGGTGTTCAAAATGAGACGAATGCTCCTCAATAATATTCTATTCTCTCTGTGAATGCCCAATTAACGTACCCAATATATATATATCCATACGAGTGAACTTTGTATCTATGTACCAATAAACATTCTGTGAACGTCCAGTGAATATCCTGCGAATGAGATATGGATGTCCATGGGAGGTCTGTGTGTTGTTGGCTGGCTTAAATCATCACTACCTCTCCAGAAAATAAGAATGTGCGTTGAATTATTATTTCTAACTACACAAAACAGAAATATGAAGTGTTCGATAGAATATTTCATATTAAATAAATTTTATTGCAATGTCTACATAAACAGGCCGGCTAAAATATTGTTGTTTTTTTTTGCATCATAACAGTGTCATAAACAGTTTGGTGTAAATGAGACACAAAATGCATTGCTAATGAACACTGAACATATAACTCTTTTTCTTATTTTCTGCAGCGTTTATCACCTTTTTTTTTTTTTTTAAAAAAAAGAATATTTTTATTCCAAGGATAAAAACAAATCTTTTCTTGTTTTTATGTTACATTCATAGTGAAAAGGAAGGTGTAAAAAAAGCAATAAGTCATGGCAGAGGCTGATATAAAAGAACGAGCTAACGGCTGCAGTATAGGAGGTCTGTAGGTTAGTGTTTCCCAGCTTCCGTTAAACAACCGCAATGTAAAGGAAATGATACTTCCACGAAAACACCTAACACTGACTGGTCAAACAACACACGCATACGAGTACCATATTTCCTTTCAAGCTAAACAAAATTTCTTCTTAACAACGTAAACACGAACACCACACATATACAAAGAGAGAAAAATGGAATAATAACAAGTAAACAATGACTAAAGCAAAGTAAAACACAAAGTTCTATATAGGTTATTATGATAAAAATAAAAAAGGGAAAACACCGGTGATTTCTAAAGAATAAAATTAAACCAAAATTAGTTGGAGAAAGGTTGAACAATTCTGTAATAGAGACAAGAAAATTAAAAACAAAACTATCATTACGATTGAGAAAGAAAGAATATTATGATGTAACAAAAAAATATTAATTTTAGATGGGCCAGTCTAGTAACTTTAGACTTTGGCCCTTCACGATTCGCCTTTAGCTGTGCCGGTGTCGTAGGATATGTGTACCCCCACAGATTTGTACCGGGGGTACACATATCCTAGGATAAGTGTACCCCCCCTATAAATCTCGGAAACATCAAAGGAAATCATGCCGCTTTCTATATATTTCATTATGGAATGGAAAATTAATAACAAAAACACCCAATAGGGGG
>JAGDQP010029998.1:9925-22939 GCA_022664845.1 Lepisma saccharinum | reverse complement strand
TTAACATAGGATGTTTTATGGCGTCTCTGATTGACTGATTGTTCCGGCCAATGGGGAGGCTGCTTGATCGGGCGTCTCTGATTCGATGCTTGCTTCGGCCAATGAGGGAGCAGGTAGATTATTGGGCATGTATTTATATGTGTGTAGTTTTTTGTACAGACTCAGTGTAAGTCTGATGAGGATCTTTGCTAGAAGGTCGAAACGTTACGTGTAATTTGTTTTTACGAATAATATAGTCTTGTTCAGCAGTTTCAGTGTTTTTGATTATTCTTTTTTAGATGAAATTTTCTGCTATTTCCAATGGTGTAAGTCCCATGTCTGTATCTGGTGTTCCGTTTGAGATATTTACGATATTTCGTTGCAAGATGTACACCATTTTAGAAACTGCGTTTTACGCAATCACGAAGCCATATTTAAAATCTGTGGGTTTCACCAAAACTTCACTATCAAATTGGAATTCCCTGATGAATTTTACACAAGAAACACCTAACCTTGTCATTGACAATTCATGAAACATGATTTAAAAATAATAACATTCAAATGGGTATGTCTCCATATACTGTCGGTCGCGACAACATTTAAGGGCAAAACATGTTTACTTTGAAATTCTGTAGCTATGGATAAAGGTGGCCTAGAAACCTGTAGCTTGGAATTTATTCTAATATCCCTACCAAAAACAAATGTACCAAATTTCATCAAACTCTGAGGGTCACATGCCCTGGGTAAATTGGTATGGAATGACACAGAAAGGAAGAACCTCTTCGAGGAGACATAGTCTTACCAAGATCAAGAAAAGCTTTCTTAAGAGAGAGTTGGAAGAAAATTGGACCCAAAATGAAATAGATAACAATGCATCTACTGTTGTTGAGAAACTAGTAATGTCGTAAATGTAATAGCAATTTCGAGAAGAATCAATTTGACATCAAATATGACCAGTGTGCGAATTAGGTTATCTTTCCAGGAGGAGATAAAGTACTTGATATTGTTCTTACTGGAATATCATTGTCATTCACAACACTTCTGATGATATCATATTATGTTAATTTGGGGTCTAAGATTCAAGTTGTCCTCGATACCAGAATATAATAGTAAAAATTTACGTTCTCAACTTCACGCTATCCCATGCAAATGAAAAAAATCGTTTTCTTCCGAGATTCAGCACTGTATGATTGACTGTAATATTACTGTAGAGATTGTAAACATTTCCCGTTCTCTCTACAAGGAATAATTATTTACTCACAGTGCTCCCTTTGATAAAAGATTGACAATACTTTCAATATTCCGAGAATATGAATTTTTTAATATAATATGTACTGCAATTTTTAGGTAATAAACATATCCTTAAATATAGTCGGATGCCACGTTAATTAAAAATACAGGACAATTTCGAATAAGAGAGCTACGTATCTCTTGACTGTATATGCTAGGCAGATTTTGAATGATATTTTTCTTTGTAAAGCAAGAGTCTGGCTCCTAACTCCCAGTAATGCATTGTTATGAATAAATTACACTTTCCTAAAATGCCTATTCTCGCTACCGAGGTGCTAACTGCAGTACTGTTGAGAAGTGCAGAATCAATTCTAGGCTTTCACTACTTTCAGCGATTGAGAGGAGCAAATGAATATAAAGTTCATAAATTAACTATCAGGGTTCGTACAGGTTTGTCCTCTAGAGACCAGAATACTCTGACATTTACATGACTCTTGAGACAGATCTAATCATTTCCCAGGCCATAGACTAACAGACAAGTGCTATTTTTGATACGCTCTCGGCTCTTTGGTTTTTATTTCTCTAAAATTTCCCAACATTTAAAGGAAAGTATCCACATTTCTCCCACTTCATTTCTGGATACTCATAAAATATATTGTAATTCTCATTACAATAATGTGAGTATTGCATTAACTTTTGCAAACGTTAAAGTACAATTGCCACTCGACAATAATTTCGTCTATACAACACGAGAAATAATATACTTTCCAAAAGAAGACAAAGCTTGCTCTTTGAGAAAATGGGTCCAAATTTATCCCACTGCCTGCTGCCGCATAAATAGCAACAATGACTTCAACATAAAAAACACAACAGAAATCTGCTTACAACATAAAGTAGAATACTATAAACAATTATACATATAATTGTAGTGGATTAGGATCGCCTGGAGTAGCAGGATTCTGATGCGACAGGCAGTCCCCGAGTGGTCTTTGCTAGTAGCGGTAGGCTGGTTTGGATTTTACGCAGACATTAGAAAGATGGCTCAAGGTATCTCAGCTTTATTAAAGCAGTTCACAGTACTTGTTTCTACATTTACCTTTATTACCACATTTCTAGTTGATACAAGTTAAATACAGAGAACTACCTAGGTATTTACAGATGAACAAAATAAACGGAGTGAGATCTTGGTAACCAGGAGCTAACGACGTTTCCTTCGATTAAGATTGACATTGACATTTAGAAGCCAAAGGTTTCGAAATGACAAGCTCGGCTCTGGTTGTAATTTTGTACCAATAGTAACTGTATAGCCAGACAGTACCGGTTGACCCAGGTGGATCGCCGGATGAAATCCCTGGACTTGTTGAAGATGATTGAATTGAATATTGTCTTTCCAAGAAGTGAAGAATCTTTTTTGTGTCACAAGTATATAATTATTTTGGTTTCTGAGACCCCCCGTTATCATTACACGTGCAATGCAAAATCGTACAAGAGTCATGGACAGAGTTAACTAGTTTAGACCAGTTTGGATTGCGTAGTTTCCTATAAATGTAGAATGCTCGTGCGTTTGAAGCTTGCTAAGTTTCTTGCTAGATGTCTTCTTGTTTTGTTTGTTATTTCCGGTATAATTTTATCACAAACTCAAAAGGAAGATTTGTTGCTATGAGAAAAAGAGCTCAAATGCCGTCGCAATATTTTTTTTTTAAATTTTATAATAAAGTATTGAATAGTTTGTATGAATTTTTATGTAATGCATTTGCATATATCTGCAAACATGTTTGTATACATCTATGTGTATCCAGGTGAAGACAGGTAAGAACTGGTAGAAGACCCGTCAGGGCGGTAAATAGATGAGTCGCGATCCCGTGAGGAGTCGCGACAGGACCTCACAGGTGTCCTCCCATTACCCCTTCCTTCTAGAAGGAGAGGAAACTAGTTTCCGAAATCCTAGGAACTTACCTTGTGAGAGAGATACTAGCGATATATTAAATTTATTACTTTAAATAATTACATATATCTTTTTGTGTTATTCAACACATTGCAATTAAAAGTACATAAGCATAATTACTATAAAACTAACATAACGACTAGTGCTGTCAAAGGGATTATTTCGTAGTCAGAATTTAACATTTCGATGTTCTTAATTTGGTTACCTCAAATAGGTTTATATAGCGAAGATCGTGAATACATCATTATACATTGCATTATTTTAGTAATTACTATCGATGCTACCTTTCAATGTAGTTTGTGACGTTAGGGAAGGACCAATGTTTACCAGTAGCTCCTTCAGTACAAGCGCACCTGATGTGGATACAATTATATTCATAAATATAAAAAAATATTTTATTAGTAACCTAGAACAAATTGATATTTAGCTTTTTAACATTCATGATTTGTAAATTTACAGATTGGTCTGATGCTATCGATTATATAACCCTTGGGAGATAATTGGTAACATTTTTTTTAGAAAAGCGTTAAAGTTTTGGCTGATTTATTAAATACTAGATACTTGTTTATCGTAGTTCTTGGTTGAGAGCATGAATGTATTTTATTTACGAAATCGCAAAATACGAAAAGAGCAGTACGAACTGTTTATATTTTTAATAACTTGACATAAGCATTGAAACTTACTAAAACCTTGGCGTGTGGGATAGGTAGTTATAAAGTAGTTATTTTATTATAACGAAATAAAAGATAATTTTGCTATTTGCAACACATATATTATAACTCAAATGTTATGTAAATACTAATAATTGTTTTTCTTTATGTAAGTATTTGATAAATTTGCTAACAGCTGGTATGCAAGCTCGTTTTATCTTATAACCTTACTATCAACATGACTTTCGATATGTGTGATCCGTGACACTAGTTAATCAAGTAAACTACTCCTGTTACAGTACAACAATGCAATACTGCAATGGATGTATCGGTGACGTCAAGTAACTAGGCACTACGTCACTAGCTTTGTACCGCAAACAGAGTTTTAATGATAAAGTGACATTTTTATCATCATTTATTATGTAACCAACACTTTCAAGGAGTCATATTAATTTTAATTATATTAACCATTATCAAAAAACTTATCTGAATTTTCAGAAATGTGTGTGCCTTATTTGATTAATAATCAGGATGAAAACTGTTCAACGTGAAACAGAATGTCAATTTGCAACACATTTGATTGAATAATCAATAACCAATAGAAGTATCATTGCACTTAGTTAACTTGCAGTATTAGATAGATGCATAGTGTTAATTAGATATTGATTGTGGATCTATTTCCTTGAGCTACAATCACATAATTTTCACTCGCGAAATTTTGAAAATCACTTTCGCACAAGTAAATGCACTGAAATACTTAAATCTCATCACTTTATTCAAGATTTAATTATATTGTTGAAATTCCGATTTATACACAGATATAAATATGTATATTTATTTATTAGCTTCGTTTTACCATAAAAATTTCATCTTCTTTGTATTGAAAAAAAAAAACTTTGGTAAACTTGATTTTATATGAGTCAGTCTAGTAACTTTTGATTTCGTCCCGTCACGATTCGGCTCTATATACCTAGTTAAAATCCACACCCATGCCCCAGCCTGGACTCGAACCCGGGACCTTCGAGCCGTTGCCCTACCGCCGTACACCACAAGGCCACCCGACCGGCTTTCTGTATTAAACACCGGATATTTGGTTTCTTTACAAAATGCATAAAACCTTAAGAAGAATTGTGGCCAAATTGTAAGGAATTTTCTTGGAACTCGATTTGAATTTTTCAAAATAGAAATCACACTATCATATGCGGTTTTAATTATTTGTAGGCAGAACGTTTTTACGGATTCCTACAACTTTTATAGATATTTGTTTGTTTTTTAAAAAAAATATGTAGAAGTTAACTCATAATCGTTGACGCAGTTTATTGGTTATTTAATTACTCAAAGTTTGAAACAGAATGATGAAATTTAAAGTTTCATTTAACTCTACGGTTTATTAAATTCAACAGCTTCAATTATTTATTTACGTACAAGAATTGTTATTTATTCGATTGTATTGAAAATAGTTTAACTTAAAATTGAATTAGAATCATTAGAATGATACTTGGGCTAAGCCTGTATTTTGTTTCATAATAGAAAAATAGTAAGCTAACGATGTTTTTCATGTAGATTCCTGTGCAGAATTGTGTGGAGTCCTATGGGGAAAGCAAGCACACTAAGAGATGCACTGGTAATGCTCCATCTATCCGTTTCTCAAGTTATTAAGTGAAGTGGAGGAAGTAAGCAAAAATTAATATAGACACCAGAAAACTGACATTTTTTTATTTTTGCTTTTTATTAAATTACTTTTTGTAAGCTGTTCTCGTTCCTTCTTTCACATAACAGAATGTTATTGCGTAAAATCATAACTCGTTGGTTTAAAGTCATTTCCAATTTAAATATTTTGATAATTTTGGGAACAATGAAATTTAATGAGTATTATCACTATATTTCAACGAAAAGGGTTTGTTACGAGGAATGGATGTAGGACAAACCCAATAATCAACTATCTTCAACTTATTTTAAGTAACGTTTTCCTAATCTTTTAAAAGGAAAGATTAAGTCAACTTTGGTATTGATTTACTTTTGAGTATTCAAATAAGAAGGGTAGGAAAGAGATAAGTTTTTTCACGTATGACTATTTTGGTTAGTTTTGATAAGGTAAGTTTTCTAAGCACTTAACTCTATGTGCTAAAATTTGATTTTTTCCTTTTACTCTTTTCTTAGACAGAACGTTCGTAATTTAAGTTTAAGAAGCAATTAATTTGATTGTCATGTTTTAAGGCCTTTAGGCAACTATGGCTCAGGGCGCATGGATGATAATATGATGAATTGGTTGAATTAGGAAAGTGGGAGGAAACGGTAGCACTCCGAGTCGACCCACGCATACGGTGCTTGTCCACCACAAAACCCACATGGCATGAGCAGGGATCGATCCGGCAACCGCTAGCACCTACCGACTGAGTCACTGTACCCTTATTGGCTTCTAGAATATTAAGTTTGTTGCTGCAAGGTGTTGTCGTTGAACTATGAGGTTGATTTATCAAAAGAAACTAACTTGAATATGTTTCTAGCCTTCATGTCTTAGATCTTTATTGATACCTTGAAATAGCTATTCGGTATAGTTAAATCTAAGATGTTCTGCTATTATGCTAATGAGCGAGCAAATTTTTTAACATTTTGATAGGAATTATTTTCCTTTATTTATTTCCACCGAAAATCGAGAAACTTGTCATCGCAATAGTTGCTACTAATTCATGGAAATCATTATATAAATTGAATGCGTTAATCACTTAAGATAATATAACCATAAATGTTAATACTAGTGTACGTCGATAATACATTCAAATAGAGTAACGCGATTAAAGCTAATTGATGTTTCAGTTTCGGTTATGTGCGACCTATTGTCTATAATCTATGGCGCGCTACCCATTGTGTTAAATTTATGGCGCGCGATCCATTGAGCGCGACCAATTGAGTTCTGAATTTAGTGTGTGGAAAAAGATTTATTTTACCCACTGGGCCCTTAATTCCCTAATCACTTATTGTGTAAAACGATAATTAAATACATCATTGTGTCCCACACGTAAGTTCCTTAATTGGGAGTTATACGTCACAGAACATCGAGAACTGGAGGTAGCCCGTGACGTTATTACCAAAGAAGAAGGTTAGCAAGTATACTACGCAGAGTCAGTTACGTCTTTGTACAGAATTGCCAAGAATCCTTAACATACTTCCCTGCTTTCAAATTGCATGATAACCCATGATTTTACTTTACTATTTATAGTAAACATAGGGCTTACGATTTTTACAAATCTAATAATTACGAGCTTCACTGTAATTATTGACCTTTAATAATTTATAGCAGTCAATACTTTGACCCAATAATATTTAACTCTGGTACCAGCGGTCGTTGTATCCTTCGATCATTGTTGTATATGTTACGTCTTACATCGTACGGTTATTGTACTATAACGACCTTTCAATTATCGTAACGGTTATCGTACCGTACTGTTTTTTCTACCATTGCGATTATTACGCTATACCCGGTATTTAATTTCTTCCTCCCCCAGGAGTATTTCACTCTCTGGAATCATTTTAACGTGCAGTAAAGACTAGTTCTCTTGGAACCGGTCGACTAGTTGCTTTAGGTGGCAGTCAACCTTAGCCGGCACAGGGCTAACTTCCACGTTCATTACAGATTCAGAAGGGGATTTAATCATTCGCCTGCGGTGTTTAAACTACCTTCTATTTTAGTAACGATATAGTTAACACAATCTGAGAATCCTTCGAAGAATGGGATCCAGGCAGTGCAGCAATACTGTATTTCAATCAACTGATCCGCTCTCCGCTCTCCTCATCCAATATTGCATTCAAATTTCCTATCTTACTGACGTGCTTACACTCTATCCTGGTAAAAACCTGTTAATCAACAATGTAACAAACTAAATAACCTATCTATACCTACGACTCCCAATATTCCTGGAAACCAAAAGAATGCGAGATTCATTTTGTTTTCTCGGATATGAGAAGTTAATTTGTCTCGAGATCTTATGGTACGTCTACCATGGAGATTCAAAAACACAGTTACCATTGTACCACGTTACAAAAAATACGTAATGTAAGTGAAGGTAACTTCGCGATTGTCTACCTTTCCGTGAGGTATGGTCCGCGGTTCATTTAACCTTACAACGAGGCTTCACCCGTCTTTAATGTCTCATTTATAAATGTGTGTGGCGCCAACAGAAATATATGAGGAGAAATGTTAATGGGACTTTTACCGAAATAAGGGCTCAAATTCTCGTCAGAAGCTAGACTTCTGTGTTTTCTTTCGTACGGGGCGAGGAACGGTATTCCATTCATTTCAGTCGTGAATAGGCGATGGTATTCAGATTTTTCTGATTTCCGATTATACTAGTATAAGGATAGCACAAGTTAATAATAAGAAATATTAGCGAATTATCAGTTATCAATAGTACAAGCAAATGCAAGAAAATTGCAGTAACGTACATTGTGAGGAAAACATGCAGGAGCTATTTCAATATTTCAAATTTTTATCTTTTGCTCTAAAATTAATCATTCGTATTCCTCACTATATTTAATTTAATTTTGTGGAGAATAAGACAGTTTTTTAGTCGCTGATTTGGATGTCTATCTTCGGATGGATTCACAATTAAGTTACTTTATGCTCTTAATACCGAAGAATTATTTAGCAAACTAACCTATACAATGATTGAAAAAATATTTCTTACTTTTCAATGTCAATTAAAAGCTGTTACTTTCATTTTTATAAGCTGGCGAATGAATGTTCTAGCAAAATCTAATTTATTATTTATTTATTATTATTATTTGTTTGAATTAATAACCGAAAGGAGAGGATCAACTTATATTGTACGCATAGTGTAGTAAATTTTAAGTACTAAAAGTGCGTTCGAAGGGAAGAGGTTTGGTCAAACTTTGGTCAAACTTTGGTCAAAATTAAAGGTACTATACCGGCGTTAAAGCAAACTTGTTTGATTTCCATAATGAATTTTGTATGTAGGCTATCTCGCTTAATAATTTACATTACAAGGGTGTCTCCTTAAAATTCCGCCTTCCAGCATGAAATTAATTTTCAAGCACACATATAGTTTTAAAATTCCTTAAAACATACTACACTAACATATAGAGAAAATTGTTTGTTACTTAAACATAAGAAGTATTACGAATGCTGACTTTCTGGTGACCCACAGCCGTTACTAGGTTATTCGTTCATACAACATTTTAAAACATACTCACAAATAGTTTTGTCTGTCACTTTTCTTTTTTGTGTTTGTTTCTTTGTTTTCTAGACTCATCACGGATGGGAATTGCTAGCAGCAAAATGAAGTGTAGATGAACTGATAGCTTTATACTTCTTTTAACCTTTGACAATGGTATCATCTCTCGTTTTTACTTTATTATTTATCGTTTTTAAAACAGCAAAATTAAACGAGATATTTCCGTGAATGACATATAGAACATATAGAACACAAGATTTCGAATAACAATTAAAGTTCAAGAGGCAGTGACCTAATTTACGAACAGATTGTATTTAGGTTGTAATCTCTGTATTAGTTTGACAAAAGGAAAATTGTTATATTTTAATAAGAACGTTGTCAACATAAAGTAGAATGCAGACTATGTAACTTATGACCGAAAGACCTGATAAATGTGATAAGAAATAGTCTAAGGCTTATCTTATCCATTCTTTTTTAAGTAAAATACCGCTTAAGTTAAAGCTTAGTGAATATCTCTCTCACAAGCTTATATATAACATTGATAGTATAATACTAATGTAGCAAAATTAAATATCTGTGTTGCAATACTCTCTTAACTTGAGACAAAGAATTTGGCGTTGAACAAGGGCATTTGAAACTTTTTGCTTCTCGAAAATTATCAAATGTTTAAAAAGATTTCACTGAAAATAGAAAATTTATAACTTACTGTTGGTGTTTGAATACTTCTCACTAGTAGTGCATTGTACGTTCCTTGAAGACGGTACTTTTCACTTTTGCGACAAGTTCTGAACTTGAGTTCTACTGTCTATGTAGTCTTCGCTGTTTTTTTTGGAAGAGTCTTGGCTTCAATTTCTTGACAGGTCAGGACAATGAAGTCGCCGTCTTGCTGGTAACTCGGACATGCCTCTGGCTACACCTTGATGGTTGTCCATTGTAGTGATGTGTCGTGGAGAAGTAACAAATGGCTCCAATCGAGGCTGCTGCAGTAATAGTATAACATTTACGAGGGTTCGTCTGTCTGGATGATTGTCGGCAATGTAGCCTAACGTAAGATGCGGATGCTGTTGCGAAGAATCCCACCGCTGCGCGCTGCCACCAAATTGGTTGTAGTGGATTAGGATCACCTGGAGTAGCAGGATTCCGATGTGACAGGCAGTCCCCAAGTGGTCTTGGCTAGTAGTTGTAGGCTGGTTCGAATTCTATTCAGACCTTAGAAATATGACTCAAGATATCTTAGTTTCATTAAAGCAGTCGACAGCAGTTGTTTCTACATTTACATTTATTCCGAATTTCCCAGTTGATACAAGTACAGATAACTATTTACAGATGAACAAAATAGACGGAGTGAGCTTTTGGTAACAAGGAGCGAGCGAAGTTTCCTTCGAACAAGATTAGCATTGAAATTTAGAAATCAAAGACTTTGAAATGACTAGCTTGGTTCTGGTTGTAATTTTGTACCAAGAGTAAATGTATAGCCAGACAGTACCGGTCGAACCGTGTGGGTCTCCGGACAAAACCCCGGGCCTTGTTGAAGATGCGTGAATTGTATCTTGTCTCTTCAGGAAGTGGAGTCTTGCTCGTGTCACAAGTATATAATTCCTTTGGTTTTTGAAAGCTTACGTTATCATTATACGCGCAATGCAAAGCCGCCGGACGCATTCCCTATGAAGTTCTGCGTTATTGGTCTCTTAAAAAGAGACATTGCTTTACGACGTCCCGCCATTGTTGAGGGTGTTTAGAAAACATGTATTCAGGTCTGGGACAACATTTCTCTTGCGTATCTACAACGAAGCCTTCTATAGTGGAAGTTGCAAAGCCGAGTCATACTCCAGGCCCACGACTGTTACATTTAACACTATCCCTGGAGGCGGAAGGGTATCCTATCACTAACAAGGAGTCTAAATGCGTTCTATCTTAACTGAATCGATCTTCTGTATTCAGTGTTCATCGGCTTAAAACGATTTGGATGTACGTAGGAGTTGGTTTAACAGCTCGGTATAAATCTCTGCATCTTGTAGCTAAGAAACTGGGTATTTTTATGCCACGTACTTCCTGCAATACATCACTTGATCAGATCGGATTATACATACAAGTAGAGTAAGGACTAAAACAATGCGCGTTGGAAAAGCAAACCGGAAAATCTCTCGAACACTTCTGATATGTCACTACCGACTAAAATATAGAAAAGTCAATGCAACACGCAGACAAATATTTTCTACGTGCCTTGGAGGGCAGAGCACAGTGATTACGTTCGCAATTCTCGATATAGAGCCACAGGAAAAATGTCACACTGGAGGAACTTACACTAATCAGTCGATCCACTAGAAGTCATATACAACGTGTTTATTTTCATACTTTCACGTAAATTAAGTGTTTGGACCCCATGATGCCAAATTTAGTACGTGTACTTCATGTATTTAGACACACAGGAATCACTTGAACATACCAAGGTTCTTTTGCTTTTACCGTTGACTTTGTGTGCCCTGCATATGCGGCAAATGTGCAAAGAAACGTGCAACTACTTTCCACAACAATTTTATGATGCATGTTCTGCAATTGCAGACGTGAAGTGATTCAAAAATTCCGGGAATAAGTTTTGTAATAAACTTCTTTAACTTTGTGTTTCAAATTTTAAGTAACATTTTAATTGGCATTCCTGAAGTGAGACTGTACTCGTCAAATTATACCTTGGAGCATTCGTTATATCCATCATTAAAATATACTAAGTTGGGTTGAATAATATTTTCTTTCATTAAAATAAAGACTACCACGTTAGAATGATGACTTCAGGTCACATATCGTATAGATTGACAGTTAATGTTTTTGCTACAAGCTTCGTAATTTAATGTAAATTTCAACTCAATCGAAATTAGTCATAAATTCCTCCTTACTTCCCTTCCTTCAGTCACGCAAAAAGACACCTGTCATAAAAAGATTTGATAATTTATTTCATGAAAATGTTTTAAAACAGCGATATAAAAACACGGGACATAGCATATGCTTTTCGACGGCCAGACTCATGTCGCCACCAACAAACAGAAACAGTTAGTGACTATATATTATTCAACTGAAAGTGTGGTTAAGAAGCATGTCATGTAAGGTGAAAATAGGCGATATAGCAACGAAAATACATCACCGAGAAGAAAATGAGGTGACCAGGAGATTTGAGACTTACGTTCGTCGCTTGACCTCCATTTCTGAAAGAGGCCATGACACTAATACAACAATAGCCGACCTCACTTTGAGAAGATAAATATTCTCTCTTGGGAGAATAGAGACACAGAGGGTTATCAGTCGTTGATTATGTTGGGTCAACATATTATACACATATTCAGTGAAGCACTTCCATTGAACTCTTACAAAAACGTGAATTTCGAAGTAAAGCTACAGAAGGAATTGAAGAACAAATTACTAAGTGCATCCTTTAAACAATTTAAATTACTTCTTATCCTGGAAGCGACTTCGGTTCGTGTGTGAAACTGATCATGCTACCCCGATAAGTGATTTGTGTAACAACCGGCTTCTCTTACGTACTATTTGTATATGTATTTGTGTTCTACGTCAGTGTCATGAAAGCTGATTCTGACAGGTCTCCGGTTGTGTGACAGCAATAAGATTGTACCCACCATCCTATAGTACATCATCCATTTTGATTGGCTCTCTTGTGAGGATATCATCCATTTTTCATGAACTAAACATATTAGTATACGGTTAAAATCTGCTATCCTTAAAACATCCTATATTTGTAAGTTCTTATTAACTTAACCTGTCTTTTTAAACTTGACACAACAGATAAGTTTATCCACACTCACTGGTAACGAAGAGAAAACATTCAACATAGCTTGACAGAAGAATGAATTGTATTATATTATGGATATCATATTGATAGCGCTGTGTCGTATTATTTGTTGATTTTATCCAAGAAAAAAAAAAGAAATCATCAAATTTGCAAACCTACCTCCTTTCCCGCTTCATCTGCTGAACTGACATCAACAGTAGCCCCAATCACTGCCCAGAA
>JAGDQP010029997.1:2463-18803 GCA_022664845.1 Lepisma saccharinum | reverse complement strand
AAATGGCAGACACCTCTAAATGGCAGACACCTCTAAATGGCAGACACCTCTAAATGGCAGACAGTTTCTTTTTAGGTCCCAACAATGTCTGGTATTCGGAAGTTTCACTATATTAGCAACTTGCATCTGACGTACCGAATATACATTGATTCGTAAGTCTCAGTACAGCCTTGTAATTCACAAACCGACAAGGAAATTAAGGATCGCTGTACACAAATGTAGAATAGGGAGAGGCTACATTTTGGAGTACACGATCAACGTGGCCACCATCTTGAAATCAGCCATATTGGATGAAAATCAATGATTTTAAATGTGATATTGATCAACACGAATGTTTCCAGAAAGTAATTCGATGTGTTACATTTTACCTACCTGTTATAGTGTCGGAGTTAAGGCACTGTTGGATAAATGAACAGATTTAGCAATGAACTACAAATTTCAGTGAAAACTGACCCCGTAACAGATAGATCAAATCTATAATACATGGAATGGCTTTTCTGGGAACATTCGCATGTTTTATACGTCACACGAACCACTTAACATTTGGGGGAAAAAATACCTCCACCTAATATGGCGAATTTCAAGATGGTGGCCACGTTGATCATGTACTCCAAAATGTAACCCCCACCAACCATTACACATTTGTGTAGTACAAGGCTTCATTTCCTTATAGGTTTGCGAGAAACAAACCTGTACTGGGACTTTTGAATCACCCTGTATATTAGTTATTTTCTCATTGTAGGAAACACTCGTTCTGCACAGAGGTGACTAACGTATTGACCTAACTTTCGCGCACTCAAGTGCTCTGGTGTTCCCTATTCTGGTTCTGTCTGCTGGGAACACTTAGAAGTAACTTAGGAAGTAATTCTGGGCTGTCAATTCAATTGTTTAATATTTTGTGCGAAAATAATAGTGTTAGTCTATGCCCTATTGCTTGGAAATTGAAATTGAATACTAAATCCGTCTAAGGTACTGGTTTTGGATAGAAATTGGTGTCCTTGTTTGCAAACATTCAGAAATTTAAAATTTGTGATAAAACTAATTTAACCGCCTACTGCTAGTTGCTGAATATACATAATTAGGTTTGACTACGTAATAGATTAAGGATCACGTAAATAAGGTGGTTCCGGCAGGTTATTAATCATAAGCAAGCCGGTGAGTTAAGGACGGGACCTACAGTTTATGGTCAAATGGGCTCCCGTACATCTGCGTTCAATGGATTCCATGGGACCGACCCGTGACCATATGCACAGAAAGCGAGCATGCTAAGTTCTTGGCCAACCGGGATTTAATTAAGGGAAACAAGCAGTGTTTTACTTACGTTTGAGAATAACCTAAACCTATACAAATAAATCCATACGAAATCATTAAGGATGAGGGAGGCAAGTCCTTACTTAGACCTAGATTTGAGAAACTTTTTAAATATTCGCAATCAGAAATGGATTTGAAACGAGATGAGGTACAAATCTCGATTCTTTTGTATCTTACGTAGAATTTATGTTAAGGCCTTGAGGCATCTGTGGCTTAGGCCGGGATAGGGTGGAGAAAGGATTATGGAAGGTAGACGACCAGGGCTTATTTTGTAGGTGCAATCCCGGTATTTGCCAGGTGTGACAGAAAAACCTGTCAAGATGGTCGGCCGCTGGGATCGATCCCAGGATTTCCCAACGCTCTACCAACCTAATCTTGTGTGTAAAACTAGGCAAAATCTGGCATTTGTTGACAACTATTAACAATATCCTGAATTTCCTACAAAATCATGATTTGACGACTCAACGATTGTACTTAAAATAACCTTGTTTGTACGCATGTTGAATGATATCTACAAGAACTGTCGGGGAGTATAACAGACCCTTTTCAAACACGTGAACTGGAAGAGATCAGGAAAGCACTATAAAATCAGGATATGAAGTGTGAAAGCCGTAAATGTGAGAACAGCTACAATATAGAGTTTACGATGAAAGCTTTTTTGATGAACCAAAACCTAAGGCATATTTAATTCTACTCTATATGCAGTTTTATACAGATAGTTTTAGTATTAAAAGTTTGAGCTAAATAATAGTACTCCTTCGAACTTCTAAGGAAACTTTCAGACTTGAAATTCACATGCAAGGGCTGAAGTACATATTTACACTGGTCACTTTTCTTGCTGGCTGTCATTTAACGAATATAAACATCAGCTTCTGGATATTTGATATATCGTATCTAGTATTGGAGATTTCAAAGGAGAAAACCAGACTGTATAGTAGAAAAGCGAAATATTAAATCATCTACAGGTATGGACAAAAGTTTTGGCGCATGTCTGACTTTTCATATTTTAAAAAATACATCGTATATACCAATATTTGCTGACCTGCAGAGATGCACAATCAGATAAACACTTCTATGGAAAATATTCTTCCGATTTTTATCATTTTACTTCAGCAAAGCATAAAGTTGCAAATTTACTTAGTTTTATCCTGAACAATAATTAATACTTATTTAAATTTTGGTTACTTGATTTCACACATAGCAGGAACATCCGTAATTTTTTCACACGTTATACATTTGGGATATATTATCTAAAGGTATGCGTTACAACTGTTGTCCGTATGTGTACCTACCATATATTCAATTAACAAAAAACTATGTAGCTTTACATAATCTTTTCAAAATAAGCACTAATTTTATAGAAAATTTATATATTTTATTAATGTTACCATGTTTATTACCAAAATTATGAGGAAGTTGACATGTCAAAATGCGTCAGGTTTTGGCAAAATGGTAAAAAGATTGAAACCGAAGATAAAAATATTCTCCCGATTTTTGCGTATCAGAGCTATGCCCTAAGTCCATCATATGCGAGGGATGACGTCGCTCCGCGAGCACATCCAGGGATACATTCGCCTGAAAAACAATATGGCCGGCATCATGACTGGAATCCTGCTTTCTCTATCGATTAGAAACCCTGTGAGCGTAGTCACAAGACCATGGGGGCTGCTACTACTACTACTCCAATAAAAAGAACACTCCTCCGGCAAGAAGGGGGATTCTGGGCTCCCATTACTACGACCCATTTCTCCTGTGCCGTTTTCAATGTTCCGATACACAAGATCTTTGTGCGACTGAATTAATACGTAAGGGCATTGTGTGCACCGAAACTCCATACTGAAGGATCCAATAGAAAGTACAAGGCGAAAGGAAATGCGCTTACTAATTAAATGCATTCAGATTATTATGAAATTGTTTGCTGAGAAAGCATGAATACCTGGTCAAATCGATAAAACTAAACTTTCCTCGCGTGTTTTGTAAACAGGTTATTCAGAAGCACAATTTAGACCGGGAAACTTTTTACTGATGTTTCGTACGTCTCTGCTTCTGGTATTACGCATTCATTTGGGAATTAAATGACTCAATGGAAATAACCAACCATGTGTGAATTTCAATTTTATTAAAGGTCTCTAGGCAACTGGCTCAGGGCGTATGGACGATGGGAGGAATTGGTGTAATACAGAAATGCGAACAAACGGTAGAAAAACCCACGCACGTAGTGCCTGTTTACCACAAAGTCCGCATGACATGATCTGGGATCGAACCCAGGACGCCAAAGCATCAAAGGTAAGTGCTCTGCTCTACCACAGCCACCGCGGTCCAACCAACCATGTGTAACATACATGATGAAGCCTTGCTTTATTAGAAACATGATACGTTAATAATCACTGCAAATCAACAATGACAAAAAAGGTCATTAAGTCCTCCTACAGCAGTGTAAATAATTAAAACCAAGTATGGCAGAAGGACTACATGTGAATACATCAAGTTCGTTTCTTGAACTATCTCACGCTAAATTCTTCGGTTGAAACTACAAGCACAAACTGTGGATCACTATAGCAACCTATCTGTAGCAACTTACTGATAGTTTGTTTACATCGAAGTAAGACACCAGCAAACGTTACGCCAAACTTCAATAGCTGAATTGATATCTCGATAATTTGGATAAAACGCCAGTTTTATACATATATCTTCATGTTTCGCCAAGAACCAGCTAATCGAGCTTATTGAATGAAGTTGCGTCATGGAATGGAACTTTATATGAGAGGTTAAGAATACCTACCACGCTTATAAATTGTGCAAATATCGAGAACGACTGCAAATAACGTGTTATCTTCTGATGACGCGTTATTTGATAATGAAGTATTGAATATGGATTAGTGTGCATGATGGAATATGAGAGACTCATTTACAGTGGTTTGGATTTTAAATGAGCAATTCAACACAGAACTCCGCGGGAAGCGTGTACTTTACACAGACTGAATAATGATTCCTGATACACACTTGGGTGTAGTTATAGCAAGAAAATGCCATCTTGAGATTTAGATACACTGTTTCGGTTACTGTAAAATTCGTGACGAACAGGTTGTACTAAAAGCAAGGTTTCCTTAGATTACTACAGTTGGACAGCTTAACGCTGTAGCCACTATGATATATTGGACAGATTATGTTTGATCTTCGCACTATCTTGGATAATCAGGTTTAATAGTTTCCCGATATTTTGCCATTCTTCTCTGCGGCATAAGCAGATATTTCAAACATACGACTGCAGGTTGCGGTAGAAGGACAAATCCAAACTCAACGAATACATTTCACAGTATGTTCATCGATAGTAAACCTGTGCATTGCTAGCAAGAAAATGCATTTTGATGTTTGGTTATGTTCCCCATTGAGTTACTCAAATTTGGTTCATAACTCATTTTCGTAATTGTTTTAGTTGGTTCACAACAAAAGCAAGATTGTCATTTAATGTTGACATGAAAGAGCCTTTAGCCAGTGCATTAAGGTCATATTAAAACAGTTGTAACACGATTTGAGGATGGAAACCTTCATTGAAACTTTACAGCGTATTAGGACCATACACAGACCGCCACAGTTTACATTTTCCTATTGTGGGAGAAACTAGGAAATCCGCTAGAGAAACCCTGGAACTACGCAACATGTTGGCACAAGCAAGACAATCCTTTCCTTTCCTTGTGCTCATCACAAGTCAAGCGATTGTAATCACTAGTCATCGGTTCTGGTGGTACGCATACCCCCGAGGACACGTTCTGGACGGTTCAGAGGATAAAAAAGGGGGTACCCTATGCGATGCGCAGGAGCCGTGAACGGCACATGGGGGAAGCGGAGGTAGCGTTCCAAATTCTCGATTAGGAAGCCATCTGGGGTGGTCAATCCCACGCTCGACCGCCTTTACCCCCCAAGGTGCCCAGGAATACCACGGAGAGATACTCAATTTGATACACCACAAGAGTACCAAGCAAGGAAGCACTAGTCTTAAAGGATCTTGGCAGAGATTTGAACCCGGGCCGTCCGATTGGTAGTCAGACGTGGTACTGCCTGAGGTACGAGGACTCGGGTTCAGGGGTTTAATTCACCGCTAATGAAGACCCTACGCAAAAACATTGTGCAATAGTCATTTTGCTTCAGAAGCGAGAATGTGCTTGCTAGGAATTTCCTCTACCTGATATTTTGGCTAACGGTGAGGAGTCCCTCAATGTGTTGCGAGCACCCCAATACAAGGGGTACGCAGGGGTTCGGCTTGAACTACCAAGGATCACGCAACTAACAAAGGTTGAGAACCAATGAACTAGATAAATGGAGTCTGTGAAGATACATCGAATTTAAAGTCCTACCATCTACAACAACAGGTTCTGTAACTTACCTTAATGCCAGGGCTGACAAGTTGGCTGATTTTCTCCATCATGAGATCATGGAAATGTGGATGGAACCGGTACACTGATCCATCAACAGCAACGGTGACACTCTTGTCTCCCATTTTGTTAAGAAGCGTGGCCACACCAGCTGAAGCGAGATGGGCTGCTCGACGGGACACGCACTCGCAGACAAATCGCACGTTTTCACAATCCACATCCGTTGCATGGTTCAGACCTAGTTCTTCCAATACTTCCCTGCAGTTATTATACTCTCCTCTAGGATCACTGCAAAGACAAACGTACATCACTTTTGTTTGTATTTAAAAATAATGTAGATTTTACTTTAAAGGTCCAATACCACTGGTTTCCATAATCTTTAGTTTCCTGTGAATTAATATACAGTTTACAAAGTAACTGCCATGAAGTGAAAGCTGAATTTCCCTAGACCAAAACACGATAAAAACCCATTTAAGTAAATGTCTAAACCCAGTTTCGAAGCAATAGGCACCCAAATGTCAGGCATCGTCAAAATTACGTTGTTTTTATCAATAATGACTTGTCGGCTTAGCAAAACACATTCGAAGTTGTTTCCAAGGATTGTACCTAAGCCAAGTTTATGACAGAATGCACAGCATACAGGTCTCCATGTAATAACCCCCCTCCCTCTCCTTTCGTTGCATTGTTCAATCGAACTGCTCAGATGCATTCGGTATACCGGCAAGTGAGTGATTTACTACACACCCACATACGTCTGTCGAGAGATTAAGCCGTTTGAAGTTTAGTTATACATCTGAGTGAATGTAAAAAAAAAAAAAAAATGCATGTCTTGATATATCTTTAAATATTTTATTTTCAGCCTGATAAACTCACCCGGCAATTTACGATGGCAACAACTTGTCAAGACTAGATATGGAGAAAAAAAATTGACAATCTTAAGTCTGCGAAAGATTGCAAGTTAGTGAATACAGAATGACGATTAAACTACGGTAAGATAAAATTAATTGTATGGGCGGTAACACTATGGCTTACGTTCGTCCCCATACGAGAAAAAAAAAAAACCATCTTCGTCATGGTTAAACCTAAATGTTAAGAAATTTAAAACGAATAAAAACTGAAGGTGTAAAATTGTATCCAGTGAATAGAAAACTACGATGTTCGAACACCAGCAATGAAGACCAATGTTAAAAAAAAAAAAAAAAAAAAAAAAAAAAAAAAAAAAAAAAATTAAGAACATTAATTTCTCTAATTTCTGTTATATGGATTGCGTAGACATCTGTGGCTGAAACCCTTCACACTTCGAAGAGATGACACCCCTCGGAGAGCATCCTTCCAGGGTCAAATAGGAGGAATATAGGGTATTCTACGAAGTTCAAGGTCTATATTCAAGCTACCTTCGCAGCATTCGCTAGGTGCAACTGATGAAACCTCTTATAAAGTTTAGTCAGAATGAATGGTATGAACAAGGTTTAAACTCGGCGACGGACCAGTGTTTATTTGAAGTTAGCGATCACAACAACGGCTGCGTGATATAACCAAAAGCGAAAAAGGGACTTGTTAAAAATTTTTAATTGAAGAATCTATTTGAAGGTATGGCTGGAAGAAGAAACTCCCTGCTATAATTAGTATTCTTTTAAATCTTACCCTAAAATGAAGACCGAACCAAATAAACATGTTATGATCGCCTGTCACTATCAGCACCATTTAATGACAAATTTTAGTCTTGTATAGTGAACGAAAAATAGTTTAAAATTTGAAAGTTTCAATACAATCGACAGATAGATTCAGAAAAAAGTCAAATATCTTAATCAAACTTTACAAACTTCCTTTGCTCGCAGTACCCCTTTGTGTACTGTTGGCGATTTTCTACTAAAAGGAGAGAAATTTGTACAGTTAAGAACAAGGAACTGCACTACTCTGTCGAAAGGTTTACTGATTCACGTAGAATGACCACCTTTCAAGTATAAGGTATATTATGACAATTTAGATAGATTGCGCTAATGTTACCAACCTGCCATTGACGATTTCCTGTACTTTGAGACCGAATTACTCCTATGTACCCTTACGTTCTCCGGTTCATCAACCACCAATGGAATATAATCTTAGTTCTCCCCCCATCCGAGATACATGCCTGTCCATCTTAGCCTTCGTGATTTCATTATTTTTATAACGCTGGGTGGTCAGTCTGGAGTTTATTAAGCAGTCTCCTCCATTCTCCGGTGAACTCATCCCGTTATGGCCCGTATATTTTTCTCAAACTTATTTTCAAACACACGTAATGTATGTTCAACTGATAGGACGTTTCGCTACCGTAAAGTATTAGCGGCAGCATAACAGTTCTGTATATATTCAATTTCAACTTTGTCGATATTAATGGCAAGGTTAGAAGTTTTTGGACTGAACAGAAACACGAGTTGCCCGATACTTAACGACTTATTTCTTCCGTGACCTCATTCTTGCTAGTTATGTTCCCTAACATCTACCAACATCCACTGTATTTTTAAATTGCTCCGCTGTCACTGTTTGGTTACTGTTGCTAGACGCCAAAGACTGGTAAGAATGTATCTCAGAGGCTGCTGCCATGTTGGAAGAATTTGAGTTATGTCTACCATGTGTAGACAAAGTGTATTTGGGTCATATTTACAACAAATTCCTGTTGTATAATAATGAAAGGTTTGTATGCTTAGGTAAGTACAGAAAAACCTTAAAGAGAGTTATAGTTGTAACTTGGCGTTTAAAACTGGCACTATTTAGGGAAGTTACTTGTCGAAGCATGGAACTGACATGTCCGAAAAAAAAATTATTCCAGCTAGTGGAACAGCAAACTGGAAATTGAACTTTGATTTATTTATTGCCTACACGCATCTGTCTCAGCCCGAGATAGGGTGACGGAGAGAATGTGAGAGACTGCTAGTTTGAAGTTGCCATCCTAGCCCGCTGTGAGTGAGGGGATACCCTGGAAATATCTGATCACGCTGGTCGGTCGCTGGATTCGAACCCAGGACCTTCCTAAAGCAATACCAACGCTGAAATTATTAATTTAAATCTTTTAACAACAGGAATAAATAATTCCTGAACTTACCTCTCAATTTCGGAGACATATTTTGTGTAAAAGCTTCCTGGTTCAAACAACATATCAGATCCTTTGCCTCCAAACAACAGACCCTCTTTCGTTAGCTTGACGAGCACCAGTCGAGCAATTTCTCCCATGTACATGCCGGAGATCATTTTCTCATACCTGCAATACAAGAAAATATATTTTTATTTCATGTTAGTTACGCAGAGGATTCAGACGCGAAATTGTATATTTTTCTAAGAAAAAAAAAAAAAAAAAAAACAGGTTAGCCAACTTGAGGAAAGTTCGAACTTACTGGACCACCTTAATGCCGTTCATAGGAATTGGCCACTACACCGTGTCGACTACAATACAAACGTATGACGTCAGTATCCCTGTAAAAATTCCCCTCAGCAGATATTGACAGTGATCTTAACCTAGTAGAGATCTGAAGTTCAAACGCCTAAAGAAAAACTAAGTACCAGCGAAAGTAGAAAGAGGCATTTCAAAAATATTGAGAAGGAACATACGCTGAGAACAGCGCCATCAGCAATAACTAAGCATTGTGGGCCTCGGTTAACCACATGGTTAAAACTTTCGCTTTCTGTGCACGTAGTCATGATAATGTTCTGCGGGAGTCTAATGAACGAGTGACTCCGAGCCTACTTGATCAAAGAACTTGAGGTCGCATCCTTTTCACCAGTTTCAGACGTTAAGAATACTATACAGCCAAAAAAATGGAATTTCGAATGCAGACCATTTGAAAATAACCTTGGGAAATTATAAAGGAATTAATAATGAAATTGTACGGTTTACGGAGAAGGAAATACTAACAGAATATTAGTGCAGGAGACATACCATTCATTAACCGGGAAACAAAGCAAAATGTACTTTAGAGGAATAGCGGAAAATTTCAAGAATGGAAAAATAATTGACCAACTTCAGTGATCAAACAAGTAAAGTAACATTAACAGTAAAGATGGATGAATGCTGTTGAATCAGAAGGATAGGACAGACATTGAGATAATAAATTCAAGAACTAAGTCTACATACGACTTATCTCTAGAAAAATAAGGTCAAGAGGATGACATGAGATCCAATTGTGAAAGAATTCCGAAATCGGCCTGAGCATGATGTCCTAATAGCCGTGAATATATTAAATTCAATAATTTAAAAAATGTGGAGTAACAAAGCAGCTAGGATTGTTTGACATGCATGCAGTAATCAACTATAAGAACGTAACGAAAAGATACTTTAGCTTATAACAACGATATGAGTGGACTTAGAGAATGTGGAGATAGGTTATTTTATCCAACAAGAGAAACCAGAGCAAAGTGGAAGCATTACTAACAGACGATTGCTTTAGAACAGGAATATGGGAGACAATAGTAGACTTATAATGGAAAAACTAATAAACAGTTTTATTTCAAAAATACAATTGAAAGGAGAAAAATTATAACTTCTAACACTATGAACTTATGCATGGGCTGCTTCAATACTAAAACTTGAAAATGTGAGTATGTCAGGGTTGTCCTACAAACTAAAAATACCTAGGAACCTGCCTGAGGGTGATTTGCAATGTAGCAGAACTTTCGGTAGCAAACCTAGGAGCCAAACGTGTTTCAGGTTAGTTGGAAAATTCGGTGTACATGTCAAGTAGGTATTGTGATCCTGTCTATGTAGAGTTTTTTTTTAGACCTTGGTTAAGGGTGAAACAGCGCATAGGTATATATAGACGAGTGTATCCCAGTACTTCTGAGCACACCTGCGAAGGAAAGGGTGTAAAATTCGGAAGCTGTGTTAATTGCGGACTGTGTTGAAATGTGAGTGAACCAACTGAAGAAGCCACTAGATTAGTGAAGCATCTGTAACAAATAGTTCGACAATCGAAAATCTATCAACTCAAAAGGTAAATTCACAGGAAAAATATAATTTCGATCCAACTAACGATTTCACACGCGAGTTATTTCGACGCACCGTCTATGAACTTTATAGAACTGAAGGGTTTCCAACAGTGAGTAGATTAGTAAAAGCAATGCAAGACTGCAGGCACTAATTTCTAAAACAGAAAATCACCATGGGATTTCAGTATCGTATATCACCAAGAAAATCTATTAATTGAATCTTTGGAAATGGTTGCATGGAGATAGGTATTTAGAAACAAAGCTTCGAGCTGAAGACAGACGACGCATTGTTTGCCACACACACACATGCATGATAAACTGGATTGATGATACTGAAAAATGTAAAGTATCGGTTTCTGATAAAGGGGGAGAGGACTGTAATTATGCACTACGGCAGGTATATTGGTTGTAGACCACCCCTTTTATGTATGGCGTTTTTGCAGCGCGTAGAAATGGCTGCAAAAACAGCCAGTTCTGTAAAACAATGGAAACAAATGGGTGCTTTTATGCACCTGTGTCAGTTTTCTGCTGCCGCGTTCCGATAAACATGCCGTCGTGTTGTAGAGATCGCGAGCAGCAAAAAAGTCGTTTCAATAGGTATGTTTATGTAAACAGTTATTTTTTCAGCTGAAGTGTTGCCATGTCTTCTGGAGTCCAGTTGCTCAGAGGTTTCCCTCCAACTGATTATCTCATGCAAAAAAGGCACTGGCAACACTTCGGCCAACTAATTTTAGTTAGGATTTTTGCCTTACTACAACCACTTCTGGCGACGTCTTTGGTCTCCTGAAATTAACCTCGCGTTCCGTGTCAGCAATCCCGGATTCATTTACCAGGTGGATACACGAAGTTTTCAATTTCGTGTTAACCTAGCATCGTAAGGCCAATATGAGAGATACTTTCAGTAGGAGACTACAGTCTAGAAAGCTAAAAATGCGTAAGGAAAGATGTTGCATTGTTCTGCAACACACTCCTGGACTAAGTCGTCTCACAGGCCAAGGCCTTTTCGTCCTGTCACGCCAGGAAATTTGGAAGTGGTCATATCAGATGTAATCATCAAAAACCTTTATTTCGCGTACAATGCTTACAACTTCGTTGTTTTTCAGCTATTTTTAGGCTTCAGCAGCAAGTGCTGTGAAGATACCACCACTGTCAGTAACTTAACTCAGGAACTACTACGGTTAGGAAGCTGGTTGCGGTGTCGTTGGAAAAATCTCTGGGAGACGAGTTTAAAACTGTATAAATCACACACATTGCAGGGATGGTGCCAGAAATAAGGAGGCAATTTATAACTTCGGAACTACTATGCTAAGAAGGCGTTTGGGATGTCGTTGGAAATGTCTTTGCGAGCCTAGTTCATACCCTATAGATAATCCAGGTCACAGGGTCGCGACCAGAGATAAGGAGGGGGTTCAACTCAGGAACTACTAGGGTTACGAAGGTGGTTGAAGTGTCGCAGAGAAGAGTGTAGATAATTCACATCGTAGGAGCGGTTCCGATATGGCCTATATGTACAGTGCCCACAAATCTACAAATTATATTCCACGCTGCTAATACAAAATGAATGGTTCCATAAGTGTGCTCTGGGAAAGAAAAAATTAAAATCAACTATTCTTTAATTGAAACAACTCAATGTCAATAATCCATTAAATCTTTAAAAATCCTTATATTTACGGATGTACTTACAGTTGTTTTCCAGGGTTGAGTGATTTCCTGTCAATTTCATGGTCATATTCTGTCCGTAGAAAATCCAGCACTCCGTTATCACCAAATGCGCCCCACTCCGTGTTAACAACAACTTGCCTCGGTTCCTCGAAGTCTTCATTCCACAGTTCAACATTGTCCAGCCTTTCCATGTAACAAGCATTGCTACCAGTTCCTTTGAATAGAAACATACATACACATGTTGATTTGAACAAAGAAATGGCATTGTTTTTATATAGTCATACCGGTTGTATAGTTAGCAACATGTAAGCCCACTACTTTATATAACTTCAGGGTTAAATAATGGTATGAATAGGCAACTACGCTGTTTGTTTTTTTTCTGTGCAAATACAGGAGTGCTTTCCAGTATCTACCATATAGCTACATATGACGTTCCATCTTTTCCTTCAAATTAAAAACAATCCTATAAATTTTGAAGGACGGGACCTACACTGATAAAACAGACCCTGAACTAATTTACTCAATGGACCATCTCTAATTTGGTTCCGAAACCAAGCACACAGGAAATTAACAGCTAGGCATCACACCATTGATCTTGGGATGAAGTTTTGGTTTAGACGTCGATTGAGGCGGTTCAGAAACGCGACATACTACTTCGACGTTCTACGTTCCGGAACAGAACCCACGTCTCATCGCCCGTGACTGACAATGCGTGTCAAGAACGGATGAATGTTGTATCGCGAAAGCAAGGAAACATCGCAACGTGTTCCTCCCGTTGAGTTGTACTCAGCTCATGTGGAACTCAACGATCGAACTCCGTAATTCGAACACTCACTGTTTCCTGTGTACCTGGAAGGTTTCCACTAATTCCTCTATGGATGCGGGCTGTTTCGCATGGCATGGTAGAGATCCTCTTCGGAAAACAATGATAGACATCCGGACCCCTGTTGATCCTGACAGCATGTCTCAGTCCCTGAATTTTCGAAGCTATGGTCAAGTGAATCTTCAAACATATCTTGCCGCATGTTTCGCCCGCATTACTCCCTTTATCGAACTCAAAGTGAACAGTATCCGATATGCACCTTATTAGTCTCCATTTCAGAAACGATACGCTCTCCCTGTCTGCTCGCCCACGCACTGCCTATGCCTGCTCTAACGTTCCCAGATTACATGGTTACAAGAGCCACGCAATCCACTCTGCTAACCTGTAATATGTCAAAACTGGTCAAGTTTTGAACCTACCCAATATATTATTCAAAATACGCTACCTCGTGGATATTTGAATTTTTAGACTGCTGACTCGGAAATCTGCAGAGAGATTACGTCATTTGGAAGGAAACTACTTTCGGACTGGAAAGAAGCCTTGTACTAGAAAAAATTTTTTTCGCCTAACCCGATGACAGACTGGACCCAAATATAGCAGAGTAAGACGGTTCGAATATACAAGATTTCATAGTAGACAGTAAACTGCCTAGCTTTAGAAATATATCCACAATATTAATTTACAACTGAGTCAAGTTGTTACTATCATTATTCCTCGAGGAGTAGTTTTCTACCATGGCAATTTCAACTTCCGTACTCACTGTTTTCAGACATTTAATTCCGTCATAGGAACTAGGAGTGGAAACTATTAATTTTATTGAACGTACTACCAAGGTTCTGAGATGAAAACAACTGACAAGCAACTAAAATAATCGCTACTATGAATCACTTCACAATAGGGGTTTAAAATATCGTATCCTGCTTTTTTTTTTTACTCAACGAACGCTTAAATGAAATGTGAATTTCAGTTAAATATGCCAAAAATCTAGGATTAGAAATTCTACCATGTATTAATGTTATACTTCCTCAAAACTACAAGTATTAGCACCATGTACAAAAACAATTAACCATGCGTACTCCTATTTCAGGTCTGGAAGTAATTGCACCTTATAAATAGCTAATAAACGTGGACGGCGGTCATAAGCATAGCGCTTACTTTGCGATCTCTCTCGGCGAAAATAAATCAGGAAACAATGTTTAGGGGAACTAAGATAAATTAAAACGTTAACAGCATATTTTCCAGCACTGTTCATGCTAAACATGGGAGCATATCGTAGTGGGTCAACCAGTGTTGCCACTGTGAAAGGAAGCCGTTACGTTTGCTGTGATTTTATATTTAAACTCGAAAGTTTAGAAAATAAAATCCATTCTTTACTGAGCAATCTGTATCCAAATTTATTTTCAGTTTTGTGAGAATAAAGTAACTTCCAAGGGTTACCTGTCCTGTTTAATTTGTAGCCTTACGTATAATACATAACAGACGTGTGGCTATTTTCTATAGAATGCTTTGATGACTGAATTGTTATTCAAGTCCTGAACAATCTGGTGAGCTAAGAAAGGGACCTACAGTTTTTGTTAACGAGTGTTCCGAACCACTCCGTTCAATAGACCCTGACATCCCAAGGTCACGGGATGTTTGAGAAGTCAGAATTGCTGTTAAGTTTCTCACATACCTAATATGGTTCTTTATAAACTGGGCAGGTTATGTTTAGTCATACTTCTGTTCAAATCAAACCTAGCACTAACACTTTACTTGGTAAACGTCTCAAGACTGTGTAGAAGTCGATGGTTTGGTGAAAAGAGCAGACGTTAATTTTGAAATAAATTTTGGATAATTACTTTTCAATTAGTAGAAATGCAGAAAAGTTGAACCACATTAACTTTTATCAAATCTTAATATGCTATCTTGAGCAAACTTTCACGTCTCACTTTACCTTCATTTATTCCTAAATTATCGTTCTTTGACAATGGACTCAAAGTAAATCTGAAAGCTAGACTAAGTCCAGCAAGCAAGAGATCACAGACTGTTCTAATGTGAATTGAATTTGTGGCCTTTAGGCATCTCAAGTCGGATTTTGGTAGAGAATATTGCAAGGTAGTCAAGCCAGGGCTTATCTGTAGATACAGCTTTGAACAAAAGTTTGGACGCATGCCTAACTTTTCATATTATAATATATATTGTTCTGATCACTTTTCGTTGGCAAAACACTAAGCTCAAAAATCTCACCAAGCTGTATAGTTCCCTAATTTTATCATGCAGAGGGATATTTTTGTAATACAAAGGAAATTATTAATACTAATTTTAACATTCGTTCATAGATGTTACACACAGGAGGGACATCTCTGCAAATTTGGGAAATATTCAAGACATGTGTCAAAACTTGTCCATAGCTGTACCATTCTGGCATTTGGCTGGTATGACTGAGGAAACGTCAGTATGGATGGCCGCTGGGATCATTCCCAGGACCAAGATTGATAAACCAACGCTCTACCAACTTGGCGTACGGCCGCTGTTCGATAGTTCGCAAGCATTATTTATGGTCATAACAGTTAACTCAAGAAACTAATGTTTCTGATGCATCTTAATATCAATTCATAAAACCAAGATGCACTCAATAATAGTACTATCAAATCTTTCGGTACTTGAACTTAAAAATTGGGTCGAATCTGATGAATATACTTTTTTCTTTACAAGGTGCTTAAAAATCTGCAACACTTTACAGTATATGCTTAATCAAGTTAGAAGGCAGTGATTCTAAGGAGTTATTAGAATCACCAAATCTACTACGGTTTAAAGTAGTTAAAATTTCTAAAGCACAGTTCTACCAATGAATGCTGACAACTTGTTTTTATGACTAAACACACTTAACATAATCCGGAGCTGATGCGAATTGGGCATTTCTTCCGGGAAGTTTGGGGAAAGAAGGTTTTCCCCACACATTATCCCATATGACAAACTGTCTTCTTTAGGCTTAAAAGTTAATTCTGGAATATGGAAACATTCTCTGCTATAAAAGCACGTACACTTTTTTTTCTTTTTTAGATAGCTTTTTATTGCAGTGATATGAAATATTGGTTTACTATATTTTAAGTGTTTTAGGTCAAACTGCATTTTGTTATGGCAATTATTTAGAAACGCACTTTTGAATTTGTCGTTACCCACTTGCCCAGCACACTGAACATGTTAAATTCTCTGTCACTCTCGCGTTTTTT